>PVJH01000179.1:209630-417520 GCA_004026705.1 Nesogale talazaci
ACGCATGGCAACCACCTGTGTGTCAGAGGAGACCTGCCCTCATAGGCTTGTCCATTGCTTATTTTCTGAAGCAGATCACTAGGCCATGCTTCTGAGGCACCTTGCCAGTAGACTTGAACTTCCAATATTTTGGTGAGTAGCCAAGTGATTATCCAGTAGCAATACCTGAGGGCTTCAATTCCCAAGTGAAATAGCAGGGAAATGCACACTACGTTTATGGGAGGAACTCCCAAATCTCCATAAAACAAATGGTGGAGGCAGGGAAGAATGAAGGATCAGAGCCATTGGTGTAATTCATTTGGTCTTTATTTTACTTCCTGGAACAATTCTGGGTTCTACACACCAATGGTTTCTTCCACATTTGAACTTATCTATTTAAAAATTCGAGCATCTACAGTGTTCTTGGTTGCACGCTTCTTTGTAGAT
This sequence comes from Nesogale talazaci, assembly GCA_004026705.1. Classification (NCBI taxonomy): domain Eukaryota; kingdom Metazoa; phylum Chordata; class Mammalia; order Afrosoricida; family Tenrecidae; genus Nesogale; species Nesogale talazaci. The sequence continues at coordinate 210,057 of PVJH01000179.1, forward strand.
TCAGATAGCAAACTAAGCTGGCCCTTTACCAAGTGTGAGGACTAGTCTCTCCCGAAAATGTGTTCCAAGGACCTGAGATAAAGTCTTACTGCCATTGCTTCTAAGGAGCTGTTCTTCTTTCAGAGAGATTGGTTTCTTTGTGAATAGCTTAATTCAAATGCATCATTTTTTACTTCCGTCGTTCTTATTCATTGTACAGCTTTCACATGCATATGAGGCAATTGGCAATACTGTGGGGGAGGGTGTACCTCAGTACCTCCAAGTAACTTGTGTGCCACTCAACATTTGGAAGAGGTCTTACGCAGCAGATTTCCCAATGCAATATCTCATTTGATTGGGTCTGCGCTTCCGTGAATATCCGTTGTGGGTTAAAGTGATCAGGTTTTAAGCGGGACACCATTGACCGGTGTGTGTGTGGGGGGGTGTTCTTGATTAAAAATTTGGTCTATATGGAGCAACGAAAACGTTCATAGAACACAAAAATAGTATTGTAATATATACGCCACCAGACGCGGGACACATTGTTAAAAAGCGGGATGTCCGTTTACTTTAGAAGCTCAATGAAACCCTTGACAATGTCAATCTTTTCTCTGTTAATCCTGTCTGTTGATTCTGTTGTGAGGAACTGTGTGTCCTTTATATTGAAGAGCCCTCGAGACCGAAGGCTGCACTCTTTCATTTTCAGCAGCAAGCACCATGTGCGTCACGTCCTCCTTGCTTTCAGCAAGTGAGTTGACGCACAAGTGGCAGCGTTACAGCCTTAAAAACCAATCCAAACTCAGCACCTTCGAGTTGAGGCTGACTCAGAAAGGCGCCTAGCACAGGATAGAACTGCCCCCTGTGTAGTTCCGGGACTGTCACTCTTTACCAGAGTTGAATTCTTGTCTTTCTCCCTCCGAGTCCCTGGTGGTTTCAACCTGCTGCCCTCTTGGTTAGCAGCGCAGCACGTGTGCACCACACCACCAGGCCTAGATTACTCTAAATGGCATGGGAATTTCTTCTTCCAAAGTAGAATTAGAAGATTATTTTTTTTCTCTGATCCCTTTTCCAGTGGTAGATGTTTGGTTTCTTTCTTAATCATGCAAAGATAATCATTCTAGTGACTGTTTCCATGTCATTTGGTATCCATTGAAATTTTGAGAAAGCCATCCTTTTGCTACTCGTTTTCCAATGTGCTGCCATAGAGTTTCAAGTCACGATCTTTCAACATTCTGGGAAATTCATTTGTTTATCTGTGGCTACATCTCTCTTCTAGTTCTAGTTTTCTCTATATTGGTTCTTGATGTCTCCCACTAAATCTTTCTGAATAACCATTGTTACCTTTCAGTTTAATTAATTTCTGCTTTTGTCGTCCTTGTAACTTTTTTCTAGTTCTTGTGAGCTTAGAATCTGTGGTTCCTTGCTAAGTGTGGCAGTCATGTACTCTGGTGCCAATATGGTTAAGATGGTAGGAGTGGAGCCTAGCCTGTCAATCTGGAGATAGCCAATGAGACCTCAGTATTTCCTCCATGGAGGTGAGAGACTATCCACTCAGTCCTCTGGAGACAGTCTACTGATAAGACAAGATGCCTGTATGTTGATAGATCTGAGTCCTGGAAAATGGAGAAGCCACATGGGCTTACCCTGATGGAACCAGACCTCTGAAGCCAGAAAAGCCACATAGAGACTCCTGCCGGTGCTGAGATGCTTAGGAGGCAACAGGGAGGCCCCTGCCAGGGCTTCTCCCACTACTGGATACACAAGACTATGCACCCACTCATCTGTGATTGTCCTGGCGTTGTTGCATGTGCTTTGTGAGTCTGAAGAAGACTTTGTAGACTGGTATTGGACATATGACCTAATATTAGATTTATGACTTATGACCTTGGAGTGGACTGTGTTGGGATGCTTTCTCAATGTTCCAGTCTTCTTGTATATAAACCTTTCCCTTATATACATATGCATATTTGTGAAGTTGTCTCTCTAGTCTACCCAGACTGGCACACTAAGTATCTTAAGATGTGTGCAAAGGAGCTTTATCTTTGCTCTGTAACTCATACACACTGCCTCCCCTCTGCCCCCAGCACACACCCAGACTACAGCTCCCACTCTGCCGCCAAGGTTTGGGCCTCAAATGTTCTTTTTCATTTGCTTTTTAGATCATTTTGCCATCTCCTTGTAATCCACTGGTGGTATAGGAGAATATTTTAAAATTTTCATGCAGTTCTTTTTTATATCTTTTAAATTATTCATTTTAAGTTTCTTGCCATTATGCTTATCAAAGCTCTCTTCTATTATCTTAGAAAACAGTGTCACCGTGTCTCCTCTGTGCTTCTTTCTTCTCCTTCTAGAACAACTAGTTTTCTCTTAAAGATGTGTCCCCCCCCCCCACCAGTCTCATCATCTCCCTCATTTGGCATTTGGTTTGTGTGCTGAGTTGATTGTTAGGGAAATCACACTTTGAAACTCCAGAAACTCCCTTTGAATGCTGCACTTGGCTCTGCTTCTGCACTCTTACTTTGTTGTTATTGTGGCTCAGGTTGCCATTTGTCTTTCTTCCTGCCAATTTATTTCTTTGGGTATCAGCTGCTTATTTTGATAGACCATCCTCTCTCGGATAGCTGCAACCACAGAGATGGCTATACAGTATTTTGTTATCAACCCATTGAGGTCAGCTCATGGTAGAAAGGGGGGAGTCTCTAAGAACACCCCCCCAAATGGTACGAGGTCCTCAAATACTGGAAGTGATGTCATTGGGAAAAGTCACCCTCTTCCCTAGCCTCCTCACACAGTCTTCTCTACAGTGAATCTTCTTCTCCATTTCCTTTTTCTCTCCATACTGGGGGGCCTGCCACTTCAGAAACGCAATCCGGATGTTGATTACCCATCTCTCCACCAGGAGTCAGACTCCTGAGTTTTTCTAGTTCTGCATCCAGTCATTGCTTAGCACTGAAGAGAGCCTGACAACATTTTTTCTGCTGCTGCTGCGATGCCCCAGCACGCAGCACCACACTCACATCCAGCTATTCTCAATTGGCCTCAATAGCTATTTGGCTGAGGAGAGGCAGGTAGTCTGGAGATGGAAATGGGAAACAAATCATACTTAGGTCACTGTCTTCCCAGGCTAGCCTGTGCTTTCAAATGAAGAACAATTTAGAAAGCCCTTTTCTATGACTGGACCTTAGTCATGCTATTTCTCAGGAAGTCACTTTCTCATACCACAGTGTTGGTCAAGAGGCTCAGAGTGGGCACTTGGAGCAATATGGGAATAGCCAGGAAAGTCGAGCCACGGATCGCTCATCACAATCAGACATTTCATATAAAAATAAGGCGCCTACAAAGTGCAAGGAGCCAAAGGAGTGAAGATCTAGGAGGTTGACAGGAGAAGGTCAGACAAATGGCAGAAAAGATTTGAACTGGGAGCACTGGAAGAGGCGGAGAAGCCAGAATTCATGGGTCTTCTGTGAAGGCAGCAGGAAGTGGGGACACACAGAGGGAGCTGCAGAAATCAGCGATTTCTCTTGAATGTCTGCCTTGAGTGAGTTTCTCTTTGTGTTAAAGACTAACCGGGAAACAAGCAAGGAAAGCGCTTCTGAGAAACCCAACGCCTGGCCTTAAATGCAGTGGAGGGGGAGAGGTCGAGTGGACAACCGACAATTCAGCAGGGAGACAGAAGACAGTGTGGCGCTATAGATATGGTTGAAGTCCCTAAAGAGACCACTTCCTTGATACCACTGCCACAGCCTCCTTGGCTGGCATATTTGGAGGACCCCTCACTAAGTCATGGATTCTTCCAGAATCCTCCAGCCCATGCCAATCAATTCAGGCTCCTATCTGAGCCTTTTTGACTATGTCAGTCCTAGCAGTGCCAAGAGCATAGGTTTGGGACAACAGAAAGACCTAATCTCAAATCTTGCTACATCTTATTCTTTAGCTATGGGAACCAGGGCAGATGATTTCCCCTTTCTCAGATTTTCCCATTAGTTATAAGTGGAAGATGCCAATATCTAAGTCTTAGTGTGGTGATGATGCCAAATGGACATTATATTAGCCCTGGAGGTGTAGTAGAGAATGTGGTGGACTGCTGACGACAAGGTCAGCGGTTCAAATGCACTAGCAGCTCTGCAGAAGAAACACTGGACTTTGTACTCTGGGAAACTGTTGCAGGCTCAGAAACCCACTGGGGGTCTGTCTGAGGCAGCAGTGAGATTCCCCAGTCTCAGAAAACCCAAAGGGACAGTTTGACCTTAGTCTGGAGGGTCACTATGAGTCAGAATTGACTTCATGGTGGGATTTTTTTTGGGGGGGCGGGGTGGGGAGGTATAAAGCACCAAGAACCCTTATAAGCAAAGTAGTTCAGCACTTGGCTGCTAACCATAAAATAAGTGACTCAAGCTCCCCAGCTGCTCCCTGCGAGAAAGCAATGGCAGTCGGCTTCGAACAAGAGCACTTAGAAATCCTATTTGGTTTTTCTCTAGGGTCACTAGAAGCTGGACTGGCCTCAAAGACAATAGGTTGGGTTATTGCCAGTGTATGAAGCACCGTGTATTACCATATCCCCCGACACTGGTATGTACCATATACCGGGCTCTGGTCATTGGCCTGACAAAGCAAAATGGTGGTGCTGCGGCTATTGCTGCTTCCTTTCCCTTGCAGGTTGGTCCCCTCCACGTGGTCCCTCATTGATGGGTCTGACAGTGGTGATGCAGTCTCTGTCCCCAGACACAGCCAACAGACAATTCTGCCCTTGTAGGCTGGAGGAGTAGTGAGGAGAAACGCTTGAGATCATAGGGCAGCAGAAATCTGGGAGAAAGCCGATGGTAAGCATCAATCACAGGTAGGAGGAGAGGAGGACCATATGATGAGGTGAAGATAGGTGACGCTGAAAACTACACAGGAAGAAGAGGGAAAGTGAGTCAAGGACTCTCACAGTGAGAGCATCATCATGGGATGGTGGATCTAGCTCTGCCATCAATGTGGTGAGTCCAGTTACTGCCAGCATGTGCTCTAGACATATTGAGTCCGTGCCAGATCAAACCGCACCAGGCACGTTCCAAACATAGCCTCCACCAAAGGAAAGCGTCAATACAAGTGTGTCGTCATTATATACCCTGCTCATCATTTCTCGATCCCTTCTTTGCCCCAAATCTATTTGTTGTATACAGTGACCACAATATATCAGTTCTCCATGGGCAAGCTTAGGTACAGACCCTCAATCCTGGTACTCCAAAGACAGCTCCAAAGGAATGACTCAAGAAGCCTGGGAAGTTGGCAGCAAAAGGGACTGGAGGCACAGAGAGGAAGGAGGAAGGGAGAAGAGGAAGACACCCCAGAATCTTCTTTTTCTTTTTTAAAACTCAATCACAGGTATCCAGACAGGGTTGGAGAAAAGTCCAGAGAAAAAATGTCAGAGGCTAAGCTCTCTGGAAAGCAGATGGGTGCTTCAGGGTGAACGATATTTCTTTGGGAGCACCTAAAGGGAAAGGTGTGCTTTGGGAGAAGGAGAAGGTGACTTGGGGAGCAGGCCCCAACAAAATTCCAGTAGCCAGGGCAGAAGGCTTAGGTGTGAGTCTGGCCTATGGGCATCCCAAACAGCCAGGCTTTATTCACTCAATGTGGGTCAGCTGAGCAAAGGGACACCCAGGATGAAGAGGCCCTACAGCTGAGCCCCCCTACTCCCTATAGCTGGGCAGCAAGTCCTATCTGGAAAGGGCGGCCCTGGGAGGTACATCTCCCTGGATGTTGTAAACCCCACCTGCCATGAGCTCTCTGTTCTGACCCTAAGGCCTGGATGTCTCTCTGGAGAAGATTTGGAAATATTTTTCTTCCATAAAAGCACTTGCCACCAAGTATTTGCCAACTCCCAGTGATCCCATGGATGTGAAACTACAAGTGTGCTCCATAGGTTTTTCAGGGGCTGATTTTGTTTTTCTTTTCTTTTCAAAGGACATTGCCAGGCCTTTTTTCTGTGGCACTTGGGGAGGTGGTTCAAAACCACCAACTTTTCATGAGTGAGGTTCTTAATCATTCCTAAATATTTGCATATAATGAAAAGAGGAGGGACCTTGGAGAAGGAAAGTATCTGGCCTGTGGATCCCTCTTACCAGATGGGCAGACTTGAAAATGTGGCTTTACCTCCCTGAGTCTGTGTAAAATGGAGAGAAAAGAGGTCACTGCCTTGGTGCTTGGAGTACAAAGGGGTGGGACCTAAGCTGAATCCTGAATCCTGAGCAGCAGACCCTGTGAGTGTATGCTGAGGAGGGTAGGGTGGTCACTACCCATATTGGCTAGGTCAAGCAGCCTGCGTTGGGGCTTTCCAAAAGGTCATAGGAAAAATGGAATTAAATGGTCATGAAATTTCTCCACAGATTATTGACTCACCCTCTGATGCTGCACCTTGGGATCTTGGGGCAGGCATGGGCGTGTTAATCATTGCCGGTTTGACACAGCACTCGGAAGCTAGGAACTTATCAATTCTCCTCGAGTAGAGTCTAGAAGTGCGCAACTGCTGAAAACGAGCTGTTGTAGTCAAGGTTCTCAAGAGAGAAAAGGCGTCTGCTTGAAGTGCTTTTGGCTTTCATTGCCTGGGAAACGGACACAAGAGCAGGACACAGAAAATGACAACTGAGCCAGGGTAGTCTGATGTGTGCTATTTTCTCGGTGAGAAAATGGGGACGTCCTCTGTTTCTGATGTAAATCCAGGCACAGGCAGTAAGGGGCAAGGCCTCCATGCAGTCCTTGCTTCTCTGGCCCAAGGGCACTGGGCATGGAGCTTATTGGGGGCAAGATTGACTCCTTGAATAAGCTGGAGTTAATTGTCACCTCCTTCACTGCAGGAGCAAGTGACAAACCTGTTAAGGATACTCAGTCCTGACAGCCTTCCCGTCAGCCATGATCCAGGACTTCCAGAGACTGCACTGTTTGCTTGATAAAAATTGGGAAATGTCAGTCAAAATTTTGATGAATTGTTGGCCCCTCTGTCTTACTTTCTCCCTCCCCAGCCCACTCCCCCACCCCTGCTTAGAAAGTCCACCTGTGAAAACCCTGGGTGGCACACTGGACTACTAGCTTAAAAGGTTGCTCCAAATTGCCCAAAGGTGCACCTAAAGACATCACTTTAAAGGCCCCTAGATGTAGTTTTTTCCCTTTCTTATGGTGTCGCCTGAGTCAAAATTGACTCCATGTCAATAGATACTGTATTAGTCGGGGTAGACTAGAGAAACAAATCCATAGGGACACATATGTAATAAGGGAGAGATTTCTATACAAGAGCAATTGAGCATTGAGGAAAATATCCCAATCCAGTCCAGTCCAAGGTCATAAGTTTGATATTAGCCCATATGTCCAATTGCAGCCTATGAAGTCCTCTTCAGATTCACAAAGTATATATGCAATGACACCAGGATAATCACAGAGCAGTGGGTGCAGAGTCTTGTGTATCCAGTGGTGGTAGAAGCATCTCAGTGCTGGCAGAGGCCTCTCTGTGGCTCCTCCAGTTTCCAGGGTTCAGGTTCTGTCAGCATGCTGCCATGTGTCTTGTGGACTGCAATTGTCTCCCAAGGAGTCAATCTTGTGTCTTGTCAGCAGAGCATCTCCAAGGAACTGAGGGATGTCTCTCACCTCCAAGGAGGAAATACAGCCAGATTTCCCAGAATGATCAGGAGAAAGACATGCCCCTACAAAGTTCTCATTGACTCTCTCCAGATTGACAGGCTGGACTCCACCCCTATATTCTTAACTCTCAAATTGACACCAGATTAGGTGACTGCCACAGATACCAACAAGGAGACAAAAGCCCATGGTTGCCTAAGCAAATAAACTTTGGGAGAGAGCAGAGACTTGGTTCCAAAATGAGGCTTAGGATTCTCGGATCACTCCTTGAACACTTGCTGAGTAGCAAAGTACCTCCCAAACAATAACCATTTTGCTGCTTACACCAGACTGTGTGTGTCAGGAGTTAGGACCAGGCAGGACAGGCTCTGCTCTCCTCATACGTGAATGGATGGAATGTGGTGGACTTGAGCCTTAGTTTCTGCCCTCAGTTGGCTTCTCCTGTCCTCCTGCAAATGAACTCTCCATGCAACCCTCCTGGGCTTCTCATGACTTGGTGGTCTCAGAGTCTCCAATTTCCTGAACACTGGCTGACTTCTCTAGAGACTGCAGCTGCCAGATCTCCAAAAGTCAGGCACTGCATCATTTCTGCCATGTTTTTTTTTTTTGGGGGGGGGGCATCACTGGCTCTGGTGGTCGTGGGCACTACCCAATGCTGCTCCTAAGAGCAGCCGCTGGATTTGAACCGCCAAGCCCGCGGGCCGCAGTTCCACACTCAACCACTTATGCCAACGGGGCTCCAGCCCCTCTGCCATGTTTCACTGGTAAAAGCGAGTAGGAAGGCAAGGCAGGATTCAAAGGAAAGAAGACCGAGATGGGACTTTTGGATGAGTGACAGAAGCCAGTATAGTGTAGTGGTTGAGTGATCGGCTGGTTGAAGTATGATGGGCCGTCATGATGGTTTTCTCACTTGGATGGATGTCGGTGTTGGCTGGCTAGGAGTTCTATGGTCTGCAGATTGGAGACAGGTCTTCTCCAGCCTGGCAGACTTCTTTCCCAGGGCTAGCTTACCAAGAGGACTAGCCAGAAGCAGCACATTCTTTTCTAACATAGTCCAAAAGTCATGTGTATGGTGAACATGTTTGTCAGCTCTCCCCAAGAGCTGACAGTTTGACTCCACCCTAAGGTGATCCTGAAGGAGTGCCTGGTGATCTAATTCTGAACTATTAGCTTTGGAAACCCTTTGATGACATTCATGAGGTTGTCATTCATTAGTTGGAGTGGACTGGACCCCAACTGGTGGGTTCAAAGGGATAGAACATCATTTTCACCTTATCCTCGAGAGAGAGAGAAAGGCAAGAAGAGAAGGCATGGTACCCACATTTCTGTGGGAGGTGCATTAAAGCACTGGGACATGCATGAAAACTGCCACTGTGGCCAATTTTGGAGATTGTCTCTCATCACTCTTTGATTATTTTTTTTCTTTTTCCCTCAGTGTAATGCACCAACTCAACTGAGAGTCTTACCCCAAACAAGACCCTTGATTGGTGGAGGGGTCTGAATCAGAAAGAAAGCCCTTTCAAAGTTATTACAACTGGGCCTCACAAAGGAAATTGCCAATCTGTGAGATTTCATATTCAAGTGCCTGCCACGTCCAACATCTTGGCCCTCTCTGCCAGAGTTTGAGTCCAAGCACCCCAGCAAGAAGGAGCTTTTGCCCAGTGGTCTGCTTTCAAAGGGTTTTGCCACCACACAGGGCGATACAAGAATCGGACTTTCTATAAAAACATCTCATTTGGTAGTATACTTGATGGAAAGAACTCTCCCCCCAGCCAGGTCAGAAGTTCTCTGACAAATTCCACACTGAGGTCTCTGTGTTCTTTTCACCCCAAGTTGGCACTTCAGCACAGATTATGTAGCCTTTTAACAGAGATATTTCTCAGGGCTCTTGGAGATTGAACAAACCTTGCTCTATTAGAGCCTGAAGCAGAAAGGGGGGACATGCCAGGATTAACAGGAGGATACTCTTGGGACTTTTCTCACTTGATCACCAAAGAACAGGGCAGTCCCTCCCTTTACCTAACCCAGACAGGGAGACAGAAATAGGGAAACCATTGGTCACTGGTAGCTCAGTGGGTGGCATGGCTGGGCTGCAAACCGAGAGGCCAGCAATTCAAAACTACCAGGTGCTGTGTGGGAGGAAAAAAATGAGGCTTATGCATATGTATGTCTTCAGCAATCATATCAGGAAGGTGGGTACACAGTGATGTGAGCTCTAGTTCTTTGTTGCTTGAAAACTGATCCCTTTGACACCTCATGGTTATACCGGCTGGTGTGCTTCTTCCATGTGGTCTTTGTTGATTCTGAGCTGGGTAGCTCCTTGTTTACTTTCAATCCTTTAATTCCCTAGATGCTATATCTTTTTTTTGGGGGGGGCATCATTGGCCTCTGGTGGTTGTGGGAGCTACCTAGCCTTGCTCCTTGAGAGCCACTGAAGATGCTGTATCTTTTGATAGCTGGGCACCATCAACTTTCTTCACCATTTTTCATGTGCACACATTTGTCTTCAGCAATTGGGTTGAGAAGGTGAGCGTTGTAATAGAACAAGATGTTCTTGCATTGAGGAAGTACTTGAGTGAAGGTCCAAGGCCCATCTGCTGTCCCATCATCATATATAAATATATTTATCTGTGTGCATGCCTGTACTTAGACCTCTCTAAATGTTATTTGCCTCCTAGTTCTTTCCTCTAAGTCCTTTTACGTTCCTCTTTCCCCACTATCATGCTCAGCCCTCTATTGGGTTTCAGTAATTTCTCTCTGTTACATTACATTACTCTCACATTCACATTGTCACTGAATTTGGATCACTTGTTGTTCCCTTATCCCTGGAATTGTCAACACCACCTCCTTTCCCCCACCTCCCTATCTCTCATGCGTCCCCTATGAACCATCAGTCCCATTGTTTTCCCTTCCAGACTGTTCTTCCAGCCTACCTTATCTAGATAGACTTGCACCTTCCTGACACGAACGCTGAAGACAAATGTGTACATAAGCAAATGTGGCGAAGAAAGCTGATGGTGCCCAGGTACCAAGAGATATAGCATCTGGAGTCTTTTAAAATCTTGAAGGTAAAGGAGCAGCCATCTAGCTCAGAAGTAACAAAACTCACATGGAAGAAGCACACCAGCCTGTATGACCGTGAGGTGTTGAAGGGATCAGGTATCAGACATCAAAGAACTGCAAATTATATCATTATAAATGAGGAGGAGTATAGATTGGGGACCCCAAAGTTCATCGGTAGGTGAAGCGACATCACCTCACAGAAGGATTGCCGAAAGGAGATGAGCCAAACAAGGTAGAGTGTAGCAATGATGAAACACGCAACTTTCCTCTAATTCTTAAATGCTTCCTCCCCCCTCTCCCACTCTCATGATCCCAATTCTACCTGACAAATCTGGCTAGACCAGGGGATGTACACTGGTCCAGATAGGAACCAGAAACATGGGGAATTCAGGACAGATGATCCCTTCAGGACCAGTGGAGAGAGCGGTGATTCCAGTGGGGTGGAAGGAAGGTGGAGTAGAAAGGAGGAATCAATTACAAGGCTCTACATATAACCTCCTCCATGGGATACGGACAGCAGGAAAGGGAGACATTGGACAGCGTATGATATGACAAAATAATAGTAATTTATAAATTATCAGAAGTACATGAAGGAGGGAGATGGGGGAAGAAAGGGGATTACGAAGAGCTAATACAAAAGGCTTAAGTCAAAAGAAAATGTTTTGAGAATAATGATGGCAACAAATGTACAAATGTGGTTTGCATACAGTTGATATCTGTACCGATGGTGATGAGAGTTTTATGAGCCCCCAATAAAATAATGAGGCTTACACTTTGTGTACAGAAGGGCAGACCTACCTTGTCCCAAAGGATTGCTATAGGTCAGAATTGATTTCATGGCAGCGAGTAAGTGAAGGCACCATCTTGACCTTCAATTCAGTGGCTGTAAACCATTGGAGCTTTGAATTGTGATGTAGGTAAACACCGGAGGGTTTGAAGGAGAAACGAATGCCTTTCAAAGCACACTTATAGCTGAAGCTCCACGTTTAGATGGCTGAAATGAAAACGTGTGATTCTGCATGTGGCTTAGAGATCAGCTCTTTTATAGAGATATTTTGTTTCTGAAGATGCCTGTAATTGTCAGAGGATGTTGCCTATTCATGTCTGATCCCTTCCCTATTGTTGTTCGATGCCACTGAGTTGGGCCAGCTCATTGTGACCCTATATCATCGGTTCTTAACGTGTGGGTCGTGCGTGACCCATTTGGGGGTCGAACGGCCCTTTCACGAGGGTTTCCTGACTCATAACAGTAGCAAAATGACAGTGACGAAGTCACAGCAAAAATAATTTTATGGTTGGGGGTCATCACAACCTAGGGAATGATATGAAAGGGTGGCAGCATAAGGAAGGTTGGGAACCCCTTTGGTAGATGGACAACAGAAGGAAACACCACTGGGTTCTATGCCAGCCCCGCAATCATTGCCTCATTTTCACCTATTGTTCCAGCTACTGTGTCAACCCATCTCACTGAGGCTCTTCTTGGGGATGTGGCATCCTCTCCCATAGGCAGAGCAGACACAGGATGAGACACACTGTACCCTAGCAGTCAGGCAGAAAGAAGGGAAAGAACTAAACCCTGCAAGTTGCTAGACTGAAAAATGAAGGCACGTTCGTCACAGAGAGTGGGGGAGCTGGGCTGGCGCTAGAGCCCAGAGCCTCCTGGAGTGGAGTACTTGGGTGAGAGAGAAAAGATCATCCCTGCCACCCCTCCTTCAGATGCCAGATCCTATTCCAGCCTGGATAGCCAGACAGCTTGGGGGCTGAATGTCATAGCATGCCTCATTTTGAGCCAACCCCGACAACATTCTGCCCTTGGGAAAAGCTCAGGGGACTTCAAAGAAGGACCAACTCCTTCTTGCCAGTGATCTCCCTCTCCAGCTCTTTAGAGGCTTTCTTTAGCCAAGCTTGCTTGTCCTGCTACTTGGATATTCACAATCAGTGGTCTCTGGCATGGATGCCTTTACAATGTCATTGGTTTGCCTCCATATGGACACACCACTATGTATTTTTTGAAGTATGGTTGGCGATTTCCTTTCTCTTATGATTTATTTTGCAGAATGGTTTTCGGGGACGAAAGGGTGATTCTTTGGCCAGCATGTGTTCCTGGATAGACAGACTGTAGACTCATACCCTAAGTAGATAGTCATATGACTTGGCTTAGATTTAGCCATACGTTAGCGATGACCCTCCTTAGAGAAACAGGGTTTTAGTTGGCTTCCAGCAGAATGTGGCTCTTGCAAACTGCACCATTGGCAAAAGGGTGTGGGGAGCAGTGTCATATCTGTCAAGGGACATTTCTTGAAAATCTGACTGTGGTAGGAAATCCGAGGTGCCCGGAATTGACCAAAGCACCATATTTATTTCACAGTTCCCCATAAAAGGACTGCCGCTTTCCCCAGAATGACTTGTTGCTTATTGTGAATATGGGGATACAACTTATAACATGGGAATGTGTTTTCAGTGAGGGGAGCTTGAAAAGGTTGAGGGATCGATAAATGCAGGGGTAGATTGAGCCTGTGACTAAAATAATGGGCTCCGACACAGGAATCATTGTGAGGAGGGTGCAGTGCTGGACAGTGCGCACAGGGTCACTATGGGCAGGAACAGATGTAAGACCAGTGAAACTGTGCCCTACCCCTGTTATAAAAGAGTCTGGCAGGTACGTTGAGAAGCTCTGAGGGATAATCGTGATTGACCTGAAGGCTTGACTGATTGCCCCTTCTGATTCCCCTGGTTTTTCTTTTCTGTGTTATTGATCCTAGCAATGTGACCTCTAGGCAAGTTTCAGAAGCTCTCCGGTCCTCAATTTCCTCATTTGTAACATGAACATCATAACATTACCAACACTTCCTCCGACTGTTGTGAAGCTGAAATAGGGTAATGATGTAAAACATTTAGCGCAGCCGCTTGGCACAGGATAGGCGTTAAATCGATGGTGACTATTATTGGCTGTGAACTATCTAAGGACTCTTTACACCCTGCCTCTGTGCCCCATCAGTGCAACCCACCCAGGTCTCTCCCGCTTCGGATTCAGGTCATGTGATGAGAAGCCCCTACCTCATCCGAGTCCTGAGATTAATTAATGGTCTAACTTTGCCGTGGATAACAAATGCAGTGTGCCGCCAAGGTCCAGATTACAAGATGTGAATGACAAGAAAAACAGCACCGGAATTCCCCCAGGACCTAGGAGGGAGGCTGCGGCTGGAGTTGGAGGGTTGTGGACCTTTGGACCCCTGCTGGCGGCAGGGGCAGCCCACAGGCTTGGTCTTGACAGGCACTGCAGGCTCTCATAATTGAGTTACTGCCTGGGATTCAGTAGGACTAATCCATCTACCGGATTTCTTCGCTTGGTTTAATGCCATTAACGAAACCAAATTAAGGAGCGGGTGGGGTGGGGTGGGAAGAGGAAAACGGATTTGCTGCCTGGAAGTCTCTGCCAGACCAGGCTGTAGTCCCTCGTCAGATTCATGGACAGTTCCGGCGATCATGACCTGTTTAGTCCTATTGGCGTGCACACCACTCCCCCAAGAGAGCACGGGCTTCTGGGGATCCACGCGCCTCTAAAGAAACTCTCAGAAAAGGTTCTCTTGGAAAAGGTTTCCCAGAGTTTGAGATCTGACCAAGGCTCCCTCAGACCCTCTCCTTTGCCCTGCCTTCCTCTCCTCTCCCATTCCACTGCTCCACAAACAGTTCGGGGCAGGCTTCAGTCTACTTTGCTTCCCAGGGAACCTTTCCTGGGCTTTGTCACCAGTGTGCCCCAGGGGACGACTCTTCATTCCCACTCATCACTCTTCAGTACTCGCTGCAGCCCCATCCCCCATTTGCCAGGGATAGGCCTTCTGGAGTGGTTGGCACTCTGTGCCCAGTTTGCCGACCAGAGGGACCAGCCCTAGGGGGAGGCGCCTGCGTGTGGGGTGTGGAGGTGGGAGGTGGCAGCCGCTGCGGTCAGTTTCTCTCTCCCTCCTGGTGACACTCAGATCCTAGCGCACCCTCCTCTCCTCCTCAGGAGAGCCCTGCTGTCAACTTGGGCAGCTGCCTGAAGACAAGGAGTCGCCTGACTCTCCGACTTCCACTGCTTGGAGTCCCCCAACGTGTAGGTGGCAACCAGCATTGGGGAGTGGGGGGCAATAGCCAGAGGCTGGGGGCAGAGGGGTGCCTGGCGCGGAGAGGATTGCCCAGGTTCAATCTGGGCGCTGACCCGACCAGCTCGCTCCAGTGCTCCAAGGGGGCCTGGGAAGTGGTGGCAGGAGGTGGGGGGGGGGGTCCCAGGCGCCACAGCCTCCCGAACTCGGCGGGGCTCGCTGGGTCCGGGCACTGGTGCTGACGTCGGCGCGCCCCCGCCGCTCGGTTTTACTACTGCCGTGGGCGCCCCGCCCCACCGCGCCCGCCCCCTGGGTGCCCACACCTTGCCGCGGATGTGAGCGGAGGCCCCGCGGGTGGCTGCGCGGCTCTGGGACCAGAGAGTTCTCAGGGTGCCGCCGAGCTCGTGGCGGGTGAGCGTCCGGAGAGCTCTCGCGCAGGTAAGGGCCTGAGGCACCCACCGGACGCCCAGGAGCCCCCGGCCCCCCGCGGCCAGCGCCCCGGCCCCCCAGCGAGCGCAGCCGCCTGCACCCATGAGGGCGAGCACGGCCGCCTGCCAGGCGCCTCGCGGGGCTGCGGTGTAACAGGCTCCCACGTTGCTCGTCACATGTGCAAACAGTCCCCTTTCGGGGAGGCTCGGTATTTTTAAGTGAATATTTTCGGCTTTGTTTTGATTTGGGGTGGGGGGGGGCGCCTTCCGCGGGCTGGTTTTGGATGGAGTTGGCGGCCCGCGGCGGAGTGGGAGAAGCGGGCACGGGCCCGCGGGTTCGGGGAGCAGCCCACGCCGGCAAGTGCCCCGCGGCCCGGCCGGCGAGCGCAGCCGGTGCCGAGCCCGAGCCCGCCTGCGGTGGCCGCGGAGCCCCGCGTCCCGGGCCGAGGGCGCGGCGGGCGCGCCGGCCGCTTTGTCTGCACTTCGCCGCGCGCTGAGCGGCTCCTCCCGCGGCCGGCCGCTGGACTGTCGGCGGCGGCGGCGGCGGTGGCTGTGGCGGCGGCGGCGGCGGCGGCGGCGGCGGCGGCGGCAGCGACGGCGGCGCGGCGGCTCCTCCTTCACCCGCTCCTTTCCTCCCCACTCTCTTGCAGGCGGTGGCGGCGGCGGCGGCGGCGGGGAAACGCGGGTTCCGGCCGAGCCACACGGAGGGGAGCTCTCGCTCGCCACTTGCCGCCGAAGCGCTCTCCCAAGTGCGGCCCCGCTCGGCGAGGACTTCCGTCTCCTGGGCGACCCTGGTCCAGCAAGCTGGGATCTATGAGTGGAAAGGTGACCAAGCCCAAAGAGGAGAAAGATGTTTCTAAGGGTAAGCCCGCAGCCGAGCCCGCCGCCTTCTTCCCGCGGCGCTACGCCGAGCGCCCGCGCCTAAGCTGCCCGTGACCTCGGCGACCCTGGGCGGCAGGGGCCCG
This sequence comes from Nesogale talazaci, assembly GCA_004026705.1. Lineage (NCBI taxonomy): Eukaryota > Metazoa > Chordata > Mammalia > Afrosoricida > Tenrecidae > Nesogale > Nesogale talazaci. The sequence goes on from PVJH01000179.1 coordinate 226,185, forward strand.
AGGCCCGAGCGTGGGGCCGGGGGGGTGGGGGGTGTCTGGGTGGGCACCACTTGCCCTCTGTCCTCGCGGAACGATCGCCCCGCGAGTGCCTCCAGCCTCCTCCACTCCCCCTCTGGGTGCGCGGTGGTGGCGCTGCGGGCAGCCGAAGCTGCTGCAGCCCGGAGCGCCCGGCACCGCGCTGCCTGCTACCGACTGGCCGCTGTCCGTGCGAGTGTGCGAGCGTGTGTGTGCGCGTGTGTATGTGTGTGTGTGTGTGTGTGTGTGTGCGTGCGTGTGTGCGCACACACACGCGTGTGTGCCTCTGTGTACTGTGAGGGTGTATGGTGACATACTCAGGAAGCTGCCCCGCTTGCCTAACCCAATCCAGAGCCCACCTTCCACCCCTCTCTCCGCCCCCAATGCAAACAAAGAGCCTGGCCCAGGAGCGAAACCCCACCCCCAGGTCTTTTTTCTCACTCTGACACCCCTACCCTCCAACTCCCTACCCCCACGAAGGGTGCAGGAGGATGCACCCTTTGACACACCGCGTGCAAAAGTGAGCAATCCGGCGCCTTGGCGTCCCTGGCGATGCATCTCACCAGCGCAGCCTCGCCAAACCCTGGGAGAACAAAGGCCGGCCGCTGTCCCCTTGCCACCCTTGGCCACTGTGGGAGCTGCTGAATGCCCACAGGGATAGGACCCCTCCTTCCACTGGCAGAGGTTCAGCCCCCAGGCGCTTCTCCACCAGGCTCATGATGGAGGCTCAGCAGAGTGGGGCTCAGCTTGAGGGAGAACTCAGATCCCACCAGGGGCGTCCCCCACCTGCCAGTCCTAGACTTTGCCTTGCTAGGACCCTGCTTAGCTCCAGGCCAGAAACTGGCTACAGAGTTGCAGAGAGGGGATGTGAAAAGGCTGTGGGAGGGACAGCAATTTCCTTGGGTGCTAGTGTCCTGGATGGTCACAGAGTCCATCCTGAAGTGGGATGGGCTAACCTCGAGAGACCCACAATGCATACCGAGCTTGTCCTGCTGAAGGTTTCTCTCTGTGGGGCCCTGGCACCTCCCTGAGTCTTCAGACCCCCTTCCTTCCACCCCTTTCTCAATTCTTTTTGCTCATCTCCTCCTTGCCAGCTTCTTCCCCACTGGTCCCCCTCTCATTGTTCTCTTTCCTGGGAGATTCTAGGGCAGCTCCAGCCCTCCCCCAAGGAAGTTATCAAAGACTTCAGCTCTGGGCCTTTATCTCTCTTTCAAAATGGGGCAGTTTCTGTTCCTACCAGGTGAAAGAGATAGACTGAGAAAGTTACAGGGGACTCTGGGGTGGGGGTCATCTTAGCTCTATAGCCCTCAGGATCCACATTGGGCCCTGGCTTGGCTCAAGGCTTAAGTTCAACTTCCTCCCCACTCCCCCACCCCCTAGGACCCTAGGACTCACAGCTGCTGGCTGAGCGAGGAGCACAGGTTAATGGAGGCTAGGACTTGGGCAAGTAGACCCACTGCTGTGCATTTCCAGGACTTTCGGAATTGGGGTGTGTCTTAAATGTGCAGTTAGAGGAATGGAAGGGGAACTGATGTCAGGGTCCACCCAAGGTTTGATGTGCCAGTGAGGATTCAGATAGGTAAATGACATAGATAGTTACGTTACTGCACCTAGTCAATCTAGACAGTCTTGTCGGTGCAATGGATAAGCACTCCACTACCAAACAAATGATCAGTGGTTCAAATTCACTCGCTGCTCTTGGGAGAAATAGATGACAATTGACTTCCTTAAGGATTTGAGCCCGTAGCGCAGTCTGCTCCATCGTACAGGATGACTATGAGTAGACACAAATGGACTGGCTGGCATAAAACAACAACAAGCACAACAGCAGCAACAACAATCGTTGATTTAGACAGGTGGAACCACTAGTGGGAGGGTTTCAAGTTTGTTTTTGTGGCACTTGGTTTCCTGATTTCCAACATTCAAAGTTTATTCCAGGGTACCTTTGAGGGGGGCATGTTCCTGGGATCCAAGTCATTCGCAAAATAGTCACTACCCCTAGAAATAGGAGCCCTAGCAGTGGTGCGCTTCTAACCACCAGCCACTTCTCCAGAGAAAGAGTTGTAATCTCAGAAACTCACAGGACGGTTCTATCCTGCCCGATAGGGAGCTATGAGTCGGAATTCACTAGACGGCAGTGGCCATGCTTTGATTTTGTGGTTAGCATTGGACAAAGATGAGAGAAAGATGAGCCATTCTGTTCCCACACAGAGTTACAGGCTCACAAACCCCTCCTCTGGCAGCTGTCAATTGGAATTGACTCGATAGCCACGCATTTGGGTTTGGTCCTGAGACTGTAATTTCCACGTGTCCTGTGTGGATGAGCTAGTCTGGAAACAGGAAAACAGGTGTCTGTAACTCAATTAACGAGCGTTTTTACTAGGCATATGTCATAACATTTTCTGATGTTGACTCGCCACATTCAAAACTCCATACCTCTGTAGGAATTGTGCAATTAGCATTTGGAATTGTGGCTGTAATTAGAATAAATTAAAATGATTTTATGAGGCCACTTTAAAGCAGGGCATTCACCTTCCCGCGGAGATGAGATTCTTCTGGCTTGCTAAGGGTGGGCTTGCTTTTTGTGCCTTTCTGTTGGTTTATGGAGTTGAAATCACATCCACAATTGTGAATCCTGAAGAGTAATTTGTCCTTTCTCCATTCAATCTGGTTAAAATACTTAAGAGACTGAATGCTAGACTCCTTTTCATGTCAGAGAAGAAAGATAACAGGTTTGTTCATATTTCTAACCAATTGGAATTGGTATGACTTTATGTATGAAGCGGTTTGATTATTTACAGATGCCCAGAAATTGGCTGGTTTTGAGGGTTTTTAAAAAAAAAATTGCAATTAAGAGACTCATTAGTAACATTCTTTGAAATATAGAACTGGTCATTTAATAGATAATTTGAATGTATACACATTTACTCCTGAATAGTGTTATGCAAAGTCAAACCTTGGAGAAAGATAGTAGCAGTGGGAGTGTATTTCAAACCCTTAGTTAGAGCTTACCCCTTGTTTAAAATCAGCCTATCATCCCATGAGGGTGGGATTCATATCCACAGCCTATCATAACTACATACAATATTACAGAATACAGTACAGTATTGTCATAGAATAACGTACTTCTAAAGCTTTTAAAACACTGACAATAGGTAGTAAGTGCTTTTGTGCTGCTGTAAGAAATATAGCTTAGAGCGCACGGAGGTTGCTGTTCATCCTTTAAAATGATCTTTCCTGTGAACCCATTGTGGTTACAACTTTCGATGGATGATGATCTTTGGGACCATCTTTTCAGTAATGTGGCCAGTCTCTTCTTTGGAAGTGAAGAATCTTTGGGATTTGAAGAGATGAAGAAGAGGAAGGGAAAAAACCCTGTACTGCAGCAAATCACCTTCTGTATATAGATCTGTACTTTATGTAAACTTTTATATTAAACTAATGTGTTTATAGTTTGAGGGACACCAGCTCATTGACAGGAGGGACTGTCTATTTCCATTCCAGGGAAGAGGGAAGCAGGGCATTTGTTTGCTTCCTTCGCCTTGGCCCACTCTTCATGATCTTGTCACATATGATTTGTTCAGCTCTTCTCTGTTGGACGAGTACCCAGGTGAGGCTGTGTGGCTGATTGCGTCCTTAGTTCTGTGGCAACAGAAAACCTGTCTTTTTGACATTGAGTCAAAGTGTCATTGGGTTTGTCACAGCCTGTTTGTAGATACCTGTTCGGAGTGGGGTCTGGTTTTGCAGCCATTATTTCCCTTGTGTTTCACCAGAGAGTGACCCTAGCCCAGTCAAGTGCCAAGGCTGCGGGTTCTCTTGATGAGATGGCACTAGTGTCAGACTGGCTGCTGGGTGACGAAGGACAATTCCTTGATCAGCTTGAGAAGCCAGCCCCTTGCACAGCTCTTGTGGTCCTGGATTGTGGTGATTTTCAGCTCCTTTCCTGACCTTTCCCCATAGCCTCTATGCCTTACCTAATAAGGCCGGGCTCTTTTGGTCAGGCAGTCAGCAAACGATGCCTCAAACCCTGAATGGCATTCCCAAAGATCATCTTGGTCTTGGTGGATTTACTGTAATGAGTTCTGTCAAGCGAAGCAAGTGTTTAGAGGTAATCCTACCACTATGAAAGCTTGATATTGGTGACCTGTTAAAAACAGCACTATTAAAAACCTGCCTGTTACCCGTAGAAGGGCTGGACTTCTTGATGAATAGGTCTTCGGGGACCAGTGGCTTTATGGGTGATGCCACAATCCACACCTACATGCTCTGTGCTGCTGCTGAAGATGGTGATGGAGTGTGAGTAGACAGATCTCTTTGCAAGAAGTGCTTAAATGTGGCACACCATCCATCTAAATATCGATGTTCATCTGTTCTTGGTGACTGGTGAAGCCCCTGAGTAGGTGAATCCAGCGGACCGCATCCTCCTCATCTCTCTTTCTACTGGTGTGCATCTTCTTTCTCGAAAGACAGTGGACTTGCATGGGATGGCAAGTTGGCATGGGCTAGTGTATGGAGCTTCTCCCTAGTGCTGTTCTGCATTCTCTAAGTCATTTCCACATATTTAAGTATCCTTCAAACCACTGAAAGGTATTAAAGGCATGCTCTCAGGCTGGAGTGATGGGTGAGACTGTAATGGGAAGGGATTTGGGGCTGAACTCTGGGGGAGAAGCAGGAAATGATCTGTGAGATTAATGAAGGGGTTGAGGACTATGAGGACTATGAGGACTACAGCAACTATGGCTGCCTGGAGAACAGGGATTAGGACTGAAGAACTCATAGGGGTCAGAGTTGCATGGTAAGCTCGAGGGCCCCTTTGTTTGAGGCAATGAGTAGGGAGAGCGAACTCTTCCAGAGCTCTTTGCAGCTGTGCTGTTTTATGTCCAAGTCAACTCACTCTGGACATTGCAATCAACCAGGAGCAAATGGGATATGTAGCAACTCTTCACATCTAGCCAAGAAAAGGGGTTTCAAGTGTTTCTTTTTTTCTAGGCTTATCATTGTAGAGGAGGGAAATTTGAAGGGATTGACAAACCACTTCCAAGATGAAAAAAATTCCATGAGGAAAGACACAAACAAATTAATGTAATGAAAGAGAAGGGATCCTTCAAGTCTATTCCTTTGCTAAGTTTAATATGGCCCATGAAATGTGAAGGTTAGATTCATGACGTTGCTTTAGCAATTAGTACAGCAGACACACGTCTGCATAGCTCATTTTCTGCTAATACCCATCTACCTGTCCCCATTCAGAAGACACATTGTCGCTAGGATTTGAAATCAGCTCAGGCTGAGGGCTGGAAGTCAAGCTTATTGTTCTGTGTAACCTGGCTCATTTTAGTCACTCTCGATAAACCTGAAATGGAGGTTATCTATTTGTGATGTACTAGTCCTGTGAAAATTGTATCCTGTTTCCAACTTTTTTTCCCTCAATGGCATTGCACACATCAAATTTGTCTCCTCACCATTTCTATAAGAATAAATAGATGGCATGGGTTGTATACAGCTCTTTGTGTCACCACCACCCTCATTCTCTCTACCCATGGATTTAGGCTCTTGGTCCCTGAAAGCGCCCGTCAGTAGCATACTCACTACGTTACATGCTGACCTGCTCACTACAACATTAGCTGTTTGAACCTACCATCCAACTCGTGGGAGAAAGACAAAGTTTTCTGATCCTGTAAAGAATGACAGCTTCAGAAATCCATGGGGTTGGTTCTACTGTCCATAGGGCTACTATGAGTCAGACTTCATTTGATCGTAATGAATTTGTTTGTGGTTGTTGGTGGTTTTCTTTCCAGTTCCAGTCATATAAAGAATTCCTGTAAGAGTGCTATGCTGCAGGCAACCATTCTGTATATATTGGCCTAAACGATTTCATGGAACAATGATTTGATGGGACAGTTTCAGTTCAAGGTGTAAAGATTATTTCAAACATTACCTTATGGGTGGGGGCGGGGGGCTGTTCCACCTCTCGATAAATGGAACTCAAACTAAATAACATGTGGTAGGCTTTACTGCAACCATTCTAGCCCTCAAATCCAGTTTACCCTTGAATTCAAAGGCCAAGTTTTCTCTTCACAATGTTGTCTGAGGGCTTCACCCTGAAGATGCTTAAGTGCAAGGATGGGGAAAGAGACTTTGTCTTGTTTTCTGTGGACACATACATCATCACAAAAGAGCAGTAGCTAGAAATAGGACAACCTCATTGGTGGAGGTTCAGCAAGAATGAAGAACACCTGCTAAGGGACACCCTGACACAATAGCCTCCACCATGAGCTCACACATATCACAAGATCATGGAGCTGACATAGAATTGAGACAATGTCCCCCTGCATTACATGACACAGAGGTCACTGTGAGCAGGAACCACCTTGACATCTATCATGAAAATGGACTCCTCATTTCAGAACAAGAGGTCAGTTCTTGATTTTAGGAAATAATGGCAATATGGAACATTATAGTAGATGAAGGACTATTTTACCAGTCCCCACACCCTCCATAAAGAGCTCCTGCTCTCTGAAAGAACTGTTAGCACCATTTTTCAAATGGAAATGTCCTTCCTGTCTTTGGCAATTGACTTTTTCCAAAGGCAAGGATGAGGAGAGAATAGGCATGCTAGTCCTCTGAAAGGTGGCAATGCTCTTTGCTTCCTTTGCTTAGGAGCTTTGGTGACATAGGGAGTGCACTGGGGGGGTCTTGCTGAACTGGGTTGATTGTTTGACTTGTGTTGACCATCGGAAGAGTCCTCTGAATGATTTTGATGATCACAGTTTGGTCCACAGGTGTATTTCCATGCCTTTTAGTCTTTCTGGTTTGGCTGTTAGCAGGGCTTGCACTGTTGATGACAGGCAGGGGAGACTGGAAGTCAGATTAGGAAATATTGCCTCTTTTTAAAAGGCCTATGATATGGACCTAATTATGGTTTTGCTACTTGATGTTGATACAGAGTGAAACGCACAAATCACATGCATACATCTGTATGAATGATTACAAATCTTTATACCTATTAAAACCCAAACCATACTCACTACCACCGAGTTGATCTGCTAGTGACCCTATGTGACCTTTGGAATTGGAACTGAAATCAAGAAAATAGAATGCTTTTCTGATTTGTTTTACAGTCATCCCCCTTTGATAACCAAGCCAACTCAATGTCCTCTCATCGATTCTTACTCAGAGCAACCTTCTAGGACAGAGCAGAACTGTCCTTATGGGTTTCTGAGAATATAACTCTTCACAAGGGTAGAGCATATCATCTTTCCCCAGTGGAGGAGCTAGAGATTTTGAACTGCTGACCTTGAGGTTAACAGCCTATCTCAGAACTACCAGGTCTCTTCATTGATCTCTTGAAGGCCCCTGCTACCTTTCTTCCTAGCATTATATAGTAGTTTTGCCTGTTCTTGAACATCATGTCAGTGGAATCATGTAATAGTTACTCATTGTGTTTCTGACACCTAGCTACCGTCCCCTTTCAACAGGCTTCCTTCTCTTGTTGACCCCCCTATCAGTTCTTATGAGTGCTTAAGTGGCCCCCAGCCTGCTCCACGTTAGGGTCCTTACAAGGATCTAGTGCCTGATAGACCCACAAGAAGTATTTGTTGCAGGGCCTAGACAAGGTAGGAAAGACTTTAAGCAGGGTTACCATCTGCACATCCTTTAAGAAGTGATAATAATGACAATAGTTGTGACAGTCCTTATTTTTTACAAAAGAAAGAAAGAAAAGTGTTGCTGTTGAACTGATTCTGAGCCCCTGGGCAGCAGAGTATAGTGCTCTATAGGTTTTCAGTAGCTGATATATATATATATATATATATATATATATATATATATATATTTTTGGCTGAAGATGGGGGTGTGTGGGGGGGAACATTACCAGATCTTTCTTCCAAGTTATATACTGGATGGGATGAATGCCTCTAATTACTGTTATACCTATATTTCTCAACAGCATGGTTGGTTCGTCCCATATCTGTGTTTGCACAAAGACAGGATTAATCTCCTTTGCCCATGTGCGCATAAGTAGGAAGCGGATGCCTATAAGTAGGAAGAGTAGTAGAACCCACCATGGTTCTAAGGAGGGCTAGGGATGGTCTCTGTTCAGGTGAACACATCTGAATGGCTGCTGGCTCAGGTCAGGCATGGTGCAGAGATGAAGGAAGCCCAGCTCTGCTCAGGCTTTCCACTTCTCTGCGCGCATTTCTGCTCACTCCACCATTCTCTCGACGCCCCTCTCCAGTGTGCTTCTGCGTGGCCACTGCAATTTCAGGAGCAGTTAATGTGAAAATAACGGGACTTTCCCCTGGGCGCTTGCATCACCTGTGTTCCGAAGATTACACTTTCTCTCCATTCATTGCTAGGGACAGCTCTGATCAGTGATTTATTTATTTGTATTACAGGGCATATGTTTTCAGTCTGTCTCTCATCAGGATCGTATGTTGCATTTCCTGTCTCTGTCTCTCTCAACCCTACTGCGTTTTCCCCTCTCTCCTTCCCTCCCTCCCTCCCTCCTTTTCTTCTCAACAGATGTCAATGATTTCCAATAACCACATTGGCTTCCATAGGGTGTGCTGGGCTCGTTGGCAGCTTCTCATTTCTAGTTTTTTTTTTCTTCCTTGCTAGCTATATCAACTTGGGGGTGTGGAGGCCGTGTGGTGAGGAGACATTGTCTCTGCCTCCTCCCTAAAGTGTGGTTCCTTGGAGGAAGCATTCCACTAGTTATTCTAGCACTCACTTTAAATGGGGGGGGGGGGAAGCACAGGCTGCATTTTCTTTTTTAATACTATTTATGTTGCCTTCAGTTAGATAATATTTCCCAAAATACATCTTGTTAACCAAGATGCATGCCTTGGACAAGCATATTAATTATAGTTCTCAAAGTTGGGCAGCACAGAGTGTTGCACTGTGCTGGGGAATCGCTGTTTCCCAGCAGTAGTTCACAGCGAAGGGTCTGGTTTCCAGCTGCAGGCAAGTGTACGGATACACAGGAGACCCTCGGTCCTCCCCATCCCTCTCAGTACTGTTGGCAACCTTTCTACGGCTCTCGAGCCGAGGGTGAGTAAACAACTCAAGTTCTTAAAATATTTATTTTGCTGTAAAAAGTGGAAGTAAACAAGCTCGAGAAGGCATACCCAGTGCAGTTCTACAATATGCCAGAGATGGCTTTCAGCTGTGACTTGGAAAAGTGTGGAGAATTGACCTGCTTCTTTTCCAGGAGTCTGGTGGCTTTGTCCCCTTTCCACCTTAGGGGCTTTATTGGGCAGAGGCTTCCTGGAGACCTTGAATTTGCATATGGTTCTAAGCTCAGTGGACAATGGGAGCCATTCTCTAGGAATCGCCCCCCCCCCCCTTGCTGGGCAGTGACCTGCAGCTCTACATAATTTGGTCAGCTAGAATCCCTCAGTCATGGAGGCTCTGGCAGGTGAGTTTATCGCCTGCTGCCCAGTGCTCCTTGGCCTCCTGAGGTGGCTGCTGCCAAAAAAGCAACAAGCAAAAGTTGTGTCACCGAAGGGGAAATTTGGCAAAGAGCAGCTCAGGGGCTTCCCTGTGGTGGTGGCTTTGGGCAGAAGGGCTTAATCTGGTGGCCTGCTGTGCCCACCTGCCCAGGCCAGAGCTTAGGGGGTGCTCCCTTGAAGCTGTGGCTTCCAGGTCTACATGGGGTGGGGGGAATGGGATGCTGCTGCAGCCGATTGGAGGTAGCGTGAAAATGACCCACCCATGGTGGGTTGCTTCAAAGACACACAGGAAAAGGAAAAATTGCAATCAAGGCTTTGAAGTCCTGGCTTGGGCAATAAGCTTGGACTTTGCTTTCTCTCCCTCTTGCTCTTTTGGTTTTAGCTGTTCAACAAACCTCAGAGCTTCTTGAGCAAGAATCCTGCCTACTGCTCAAAACATATTTCTATGCTTTGTAAGGTTACAATGCTTAGCTCTTCCAGCTCCCAGATTAAATCGACTTATTGGGATCAACTCGTAAAGTTCGAGAGCATGAAGTCAATCCCCACCTAGGGTCTTGCCCCCAGGCTCACTCTTTGGTGATTTTTCCTTTCAATCTTTTTTTCTCTGGATGTTGCAATACACACAGATAGACATGGGGGCTTCTCTTGAGCCTGGATGTAGGAGCATACACGATGCACCATGACCTACTCTGGTTTTCCTCAACACAGTAGGACATTTTTTGTATGTTCTTAAGTAACACATTCAACATACCCACTGGAGCAGGGTTGGGGTGACAAGGAGAAGCATTTGTAGCTGTGGGTGCCAAAGATTTTTATGCCTCTCCTTGAGAGCCCCTTTTTCAAGGGACACCACAAACACTACTGACATTTTATAAATGCACATACCCTCATATGAACTACACATGTGGGGACACATTAAAAAAAAACAGCAGCAGCCCACTGTCCTTGAGTTGATTTCTACTCATTGCAACTCTTGATCGGATCTCTAAGGCATCTTTGCTGTAGCAGACAGCCTCATGTTTCTCTTTTGTCCACCTGGTTGGTTGAACTATTGACATGACTGCTAGCAGGCCAGTACATACTGGACAGTGCCACTCGGGCCCTTATAGGTGTTTGTAGTTCTGTAAGTAGAAAATGAAACATATTAAGATAAATATGCAAATGTCTATATGAACACACTGAGAAGCACATGTCAAGAAGGGGTCTTTAGGTGGTGGTCCTACAGGAGAGATGCATACTTTTTCTTTGTGCACATATTTTCTGCTTTTTCTGCAGTGAGCACTTATAATGAGATTAATAATTTCCTCATAATAATCAAAAGAATGGCAATTAGGTACTGCCTATGGACTGGGGGAAAGCCGCTTGTCTGTTCTAGCTCTTACTTTTCCTTGCTCCGGAATGCCCCAGCTATTCCTTTGTCTACATTTTGTGGTCCTTCAAGTTCAAGCTTAACCCAGGTCCATCAGAAAGCTTGTCTTTCACTCTTCCTGCAGGAATGGTTTCCTCCCTGTCCTAGGTGCCATGGTCATCCACTTACCAAGAGAACTCTCACAGTCGACCTTCACCTGCTTGTCTCTCCTCTGCCCTACTTGATAGTCGCTGCCTCAAAAATTCTTTGCACCCAAGAGGTTCCAGATGAATGTACTACCTAATGACTCTGTGCAACCTGCTTTCTGGGCTTCTTGAAATGTTCCTGTACCTTTGTAACTCCGAGTTGTCCCCAAAAGCCTGTAGAAGGAGAGTAGCAATCCAGCAGAATCCAGTATTGCTCACTGGATTTGGGATAGAATGGCTGTTTAAAATGAGCCCTCTTGTAGATCCCTAGTTAAAGGGATGAGATTGAGAGACTTGGGCTCTATAGTAACAGAAATACCACAAAGGGGTGGGTGGAAACAAACAGGAGTTTCTTTTTTCACAATTTAAGAGGCCAGAAGTCTGATTTCAAACATCTGCTCTGAAGGGAATGCTTTCTTTTTGTGAGTTTTGGAGGAAGATTCTAGTCTCTGAGTGCCTGCTCCTGGGTGATCTTCATGTTACTTGGCATCTCTCTTCCCCCATAAATGGTAACTTCTTTCTCCTTTGATGGCTCAGTAAGAAATAGACTCAAGACACACCCTACTGTAATCCTGCCCTTTTAGCACTCCTTAGTGGGATTATAAATAACCCAAATTATATTCAGTGGGGGAAGGGTTGGCAGCAACAATTCAATTCATAGGCATGATCTTGGGTGAGTAAGCCTCAGCTTGTCCCAAAACAATGTTTATATTCATTTTCCAGATGGCATAAGATGATGTATGGAAAACATACATAGAAGTTAGTCAATAATAATATTGACAATGCTTCAAAAATAATAGCCATTTCAGCTTGATGAGTCAAGTGAATGGGTTTTTACTTGAGGTCTTGTTGGCCACAGAAACAAGTTTGCATTACTGCACATCTCTCTAATCACCAGGCCCCCATTGAAGAACTTTCCATTTATATGATTGTTGGAAGTTTACTTTGGGGAACTAGTGTTTTCTTTCTCAAAGCACCCTATTCTTTGGTGATAGTATGTCACACAGTGAAAGATCCTCTGGCTTTTATGGCCACCAAGCCTCTGGCCATGGCAAACTACCAAAGGATGTAGCCAGGCATGTATTACTAACCTGTGACCCAGAGACCCTAGAGCTGGGTTGGGCTTCCGTATCCTCTCCTATAACATATGTGCCTCTCTCATCTTGAGACTCTGAATCAGTAGATCTGAGCATGAAACCTGAGGACCCATACTTTCTAGACTTTCTCAGGTGGTTCAAATGCACAGATAACTTAGGGACATAATACACCACCTAGGCAGTGTTTCTCACTCTTGTCTACATTCAGAGTCATCTCTGAGGTTTGTGACAAACACAAACCACAATCTCTCCTTGAGCTACTAAATCAGAAACTCCAGGAAGCCAAACTGCTTGTTAGGAAGTACATCTCCTGGCCTTTCTTTTGGAAGTGATTGTGGGTAACAATGGACCTTCAACCTGAGGGGCCTGTGATTCTGAAATTTTAACAAGTGCCCAGGCAATCCTTCTTATCTGGGAAGTCAGGCTAACATTGCCTTCAAGACAATCAAAGACCCCTAGCAGTTAAGCTTGTGCCCATTGACAGAACAGGGGGCATAACTTTCAGCAGCTTTTCACAAGGATCAATGACTCCAAAAATACTCAGTGAGTGAGCCCTCAGGTCTTGGCCCAGCACTGTTATCCATAGACTACTAGGTGCTCTGTGGTCCCAGTTCCCTCCCATGATTGAATTCAACCCCTCCCCCCACCCTACTGATCTTGCATCTGCGCTTGTCCCATTCCCTCTTCTTGCCAGTCTTGTCATCACCTTCCTCTTACTGCTCTTTTTTTCAGAAAAACTAGGCATGGTAGTGACTTGTGACACTTGGTTTCTTGCAGAGAACAGCACCTAGAGGGAGTGTTGGAATACAATTCAAAGTTGGAAGCCCCAGTTTGGCTGTTATGATGGCAGAAGTCATAGCCCACATCTTTGGACTCTTCTGTTGGCTTTATGGTGGGATAGGAGGACAAGCTCCCTCTGTCCATCAAAGGAGGATGGTACAGATTGGGCAAATGCATTCCTTGCTATCATGTTCAACAAATGTCTTCCTGTGTGCCAGCAGGATAGATGAGACTTTGGACAGGTCTAGACTGATCCCTCCTTCTGGGCAGAGAATAGTGTCTGTAACTAGGTCTGGATCCATCAAATACATTAATCTATTGGTACTAGTTATTTGATTTCTAAACGGTACCTACTGCTCCCTCCCCAAGTGAGTTGGGGATGGGCATCAGGCTGTATAAAGTGACCTGATTTGTATCACAAGTACCTTTGGGGCTTTGACACATTCCCATCAATTTCAAAAACATTCTGCTTTCTCCCTCCACCCCACTGGGCATGAAAGCAACCTTTGATTTGATGGCACAAAGAGCATGTCTTTAAAGGGCAGTGTTCCGAGTGCATTGTCTGCTGACAAGAGGCACAAATGAATACTGTAAAGAATTCTGTATTGATTTTTAGTGTGTGTGTGTGTGTGTATGGGAGGGAGCATCTCCTGAAGATCTGGAAAGCCCAGGGAGAAGATAATAAACTTGTTCTCCTATGTTTGAGCCAGAAGTGGAGCTGCTTCACTGACCAGGCTGGAAGGGAGGAGAGCCAGTTTTTGTCCAAAGTGCACTGCTCTCGATCATGTTGGCTCGAGGTGAAATTCCTGATATGTTCCTTATGTATATAAATTGGATTCCTGCTCAATAGGGAGGCAGTTCCTTGCAATTGAGAGGGAATTACTGTTTCATGAACAGCTTCCTTTGAATAGCATCTTTAGTGTATCTGAATGTTACTTTTGGGGTCATAGACTACTTGATTAAAAAAAAACAAAAACAAAAACAAAGCAAAAACAAAATAAGCCTAGAGGCCTTTTGGTGAAGCATTTAGGTTTCCTGGGATTCTAATTATAAGCTATTGCTCAGAGTGGCTGCCTTTGCTCCCCAGGTTCTTAATCATAGATTTTGATGGCTGGAAGGGGCCATAATAATCCTGTGGTCTAACTTTACCATTATAGAGGAGAGGGGCTCTGCACCATCAAGAGGTGGTGACTGTCCCAAGATCACAGAGCAAGCTGGAGGTCTACTTGAGAGCAGTTCCACCTCAGTGCACTAGTAGGCAGGCGGGTCACCTCCTGTGTTCTCTCTACTGTGAGCACATAAACACGGAGGATGAGCTCCAGATATTTAGTTAATCAAGTAGGAACTCATTCAATAGGCATTATACCAAAAAAAAAACATGCTTCATCCACCCTCTAGTTCAAGTTCCTTATTTCAAAGAATGGGTCCAGTGGGTACTCCAATCTACATTAAACTATAGAAGGATCCTATCATTTTAATGGCTGAGATCCAGGAAAATCCTCCCTAGTCTTCCACTGACTCTATGACATTCCACGGTTGAAACCAGGTCCTTTGTGGGTGGCTGTTATTAATAAGCATTCCTTGGTGTGCTTACAGTAACTGCTGCGACCTAAATATGAGGACATGTGTTGTTCCCCCCACAAAGATAAGAATATTTTTTTAAAAATCTGTGAATCCCCTCTCATTCCACAGCTAAAAGACCTAAAGCATTGTTATCTCCCTACCATTTTATGTATCCAATGAGGAAATCATCCATTAAGTAAATTGCATCATTTCTACATATTAGTAATATATTTGGGACCTCTCTCTACAACACACGTTTCCAAACTTATTTAGCCTACCACCCCTTTTCAGAAAAAAAAAGTGACTCAGCATACCGCTGGCCATTACAAATATTCATACTCTAGCTCATAATCTGGGATAAAATGTATACTCCTGTTTTGCAGCCTTTGTCAATCATTACAGTGCCTACCTCCCACGGTGGTCTCATCCACTTTGTGAAACACGGGTCAATGACAACCACATTGTCTTGGAGGAGGTTGATGACAAGATACCCCCCAAACAAACAAACAAACAAATGTAAATATCGATGCTGCCTTATAGACACTCTATAGGACAGGGTAGAACTGCCCCTGTGGCTTTACAAGACAATAACCCTTTACTGGAGGAGAAAGCCTAAGTTTTCTCCCACAAAGCTGCTTGGTGGTTTTGAACTACTGACTTTGTTGCTAGCAGGACGCCTGGTGACAATATAACAAAGAGCAGCATTTTTTTTTGTCAATGGACAAAGTTGTTTTCATATACCCAATTTATTTTCCTTAATATTGAGTCTCGTCTTTGTTGTTTTTAGGTCTTGTTGAGTTCATTCTGACTCTTAGCTACCCCATGGGACAGAGTGGACCTTCCTCATAGGATTTCCCAGGCTGCCGTCTTTTTTTATTTACTATCAATGAGTAATTTTATTATTAGCTGATGCTTTATCTCTTTTTAAATCCCACTTTACTAAATCTCAAACACACAAAACACTGGGCAAAGGCAATCACAGGTCACAGCATTCTTCTTTTTGAGAGTACGTCGTCATTTTGACAATAAGCCTAGGGAGCAGGAATTTCAAGTTTGTCTCTTTCTCCTACTGCTCATTATTGGTTTTAGATCTCTATGCCATATGACTACTCGATGTCCTCTCTCTTGGGGTCTAGAGTGAACTTATTTATGTTGCTTAGCTTAGTTGTGCTATTACCACTATAACATGCCCTTTCCAAGCTGTCTTCTCCTCTTCCTTGTATGGCACAACAGACACCTCACATCTCATGAGATCAGAGAAGTAGGCAAATGACCCTGGCAAGAGATGTGAAAATTGTCCTGAATATGAGGCCAATATCAAGAAAATCCAAGTCAAGCGACTGAACATAAGTCCTGTTAATGTTAAAATTCTTCTGGATTTTGCTCCAGCAATGCTTTGCACACCATAGGCACCCAATTATGCTTCTTGAGATAAAATACTCTCAGCTCATTTATCTAGCTACCATATGCTTGATATCTCAAATATAACCTTGCCCACAATCTCTTCTAATTCCATCTATCCCATGCACAGATATTAATTGAGCAATTGAGGAGGGAAGAAGTTAAACAGAAAAGTATCATACTATCTGGCCAGGGACAGCATCAGAAACATCTATAAAGTATTCTGAGAGTGCCAGGAGAGCACATCTAACCTCTCTGAGAAAAGCATTCCAGGTCTTGATGGAGCTGTTGGATTGCTTTGACTGTCTGACCTTCTGCTTGAGTGCTTAGTGAAAATTTAGTCTTAGGACTTAAAAAATCCTAGGAAGAAGAAAGGGAAAGAAGAACATGAGCCATCAGGGACCTAGAATACTGAAGTGTCCATCAAATGACTTGCAAGTTTGAGAACCATTAGAAGACAGAACAGGGCTCTTTCTAGACTCTCAGGGTTATTGTTTAATGTGCTTTTCAAAAAGGTGATTTTTTTGTGTGCAAATGATGATGATGGTGGTGATTATCACTGCATTAGCTCATGGCAACTTCTCACTTCACAGAGCGAGTGTTGTGCCCAGTATTGTGCCATCTTCACGGTGGTTGATCGGTTTAAGTCCCCTGTTGTGGCTATAGGCCATCTGACTGAAGGTTTTCTTTGTTTTCGTGGACCCTGTGCCTTAGCAGGGTGTACTTTTCTAGCAATAGGTCTCTTCTGAGAATGTGTCCAACATGAGCAGCAGTCTCACAAGACTCACTTCTACAGAGTGGTCACTTTCCCTGGAGAGAATCTAGTTTCTCTGTAACCACGCCCATGATTCCTTGGCATTCCTGAAGGGATGCTTCCTGTACGGAGCCTTCATGGTGCTGCTGGGTAAGCCTTAGACTGCTAACCATAAGGTCAGAGGGTTACGCCTCCAGCCAATCTGCAGAAGAAAGATGAGGCTGAGTTTATAGTCTGGGCAACCCTACAGAACAATACGACTCTGTCTTAGAGGGTCATTGTGAGTCACAATTGACTGGATGGCAGTGATTTTGATGTGTTTTGTTGGTTTGTTTGATACATTTTTGTGTCCTCTGCAACTTATTCCCATCTCCCTTTTATTCACCTTGTTTCATACAGGGAGGTTGTCATTGGTCTCCAGATGGCCAGTGCCAAGGATAGAATCAGACCCCCAAAAGCAATGATGCTTTGAGTAGAAATTGGATTTATCCTTTCATTTGGAAAAAAAAAATCACTTCCTAGTTAGTCTCAGAGCAATTTGACATTTTTATTTGTTTTTCTCTGCTGATTTTTATGTGTGAGACAGGGCTTATGTTCAGGAGCACAAATGAGATGCAGATTTGTGGCCATGAACTTTTTCTTAACTCGTAGTGGGAAGTGGGTGTGATATTTGTGGAATGCTTAGCATTCAAGAGAGGCAATGCCCCAGTCTGGATTTGGGTTTTGATTTGTATAGGTCCCTCGGGTCATCCCCCATGGGCAACATCTCTCTTGTTGGCTGGCTTTGAAGAATGTGTGGCTTTGGGGCTGTGCAAGAAAGTTGTGAGTCCTGTAGTTATGGTCACAGGTTGATTACTTCAGGTGTTGGCTGCTATATCTTGCCCTTTATGGCCCCTACTCTTTCTCAACCTTCCCCCAACATCTATGTTTCCAGAAACAGAAGTTCTGAATGGGGGCTCCAAGTTTGAATAAAGGTTCTGATGGTGGTGGTAGCAGTTTCCACTGAGTCAGCTACAATGGAATGGAATGTTGCCCATCCAGGGCCATGCACGTGTGTCCATTGTCACTTTCCAACTTAGAGCCCATTTCTCAGCAGGAACAAAAGCATTCTCTTGGAGGTTTTTCTTAGCTGATCGTTAGAAGGAGACCATCAGGGCTTTCTTCCTAGTCTGGAAACTCAGCTGAATCTTGTACACCCTGGATGAATTTGCCTTTTATGGGAAATACTGGTGGCAAACCTTCCAGGATCCTGGCAACACAAAAACCACCACAATACCTGATGACAGATGAGTGGTGGGAACAAGGTTCTAGCAAGGTATATATATGAATTTCCAGGTGATAGACATTTTTAGAAACACATGCCTGGGAATCTGGGAAACACATCAGCCACAGGGCAAGCCTGTGCTGGGGAAGTCATGAGGATGGATTAAATCCTTGTTCTTTCCTCTGTGGAAGGACTAGACAAAAGATAAAGCCCTCTGTGGGGAGGATAGAGAGCTCGGAAAACTCAGAGGAAGGGGGTGGCTATGTGGCAGGTCTTTAACCTGACACATGGATGATGCATTAGCATCCGTCCATTGAGGAGGATCAAGATTGACGTCATCTGTGGAGATGATTCCTGTGAAGGCTGAGAGGCGGATAAGAGCATGACTTACGTAAGGAACTGGAGGAAAGGTCCATCAATATTCCTAGGAGATTGGGCCACCTGGGTTACATGGAAAGTCCTTGGGAATGTGGAATTATGTCCCTCTCATTTCAGTGGACATTCTCATCGCTTCCACTTTTGAAGACAGATTGCTGAAAGTACCATTTCTCCATGTATTTAGCAATATATGAAGAGGCCAAACAAGTCAGAATTCGAACAGGCTCAATGGCAGCTTTTAACGCACCAATGTAAATGCGGATTGTGAATAAAATTATAATGTAATAGCTTTTACAAAGTAACTAAAAATCATTTGATTTGAAGTAGAAGCCACTTTGTTGTTATTTTTGTTTTTGTCATTGCTCCTGCTAAGGTCAGAGGTCTGGGGATTTTGTCAGTTAGGGTTCACATGGTGTAGCTGCACCGCCATTGCTCTTATTAATCACAGATATGATGGCTCATGTATTGGATGAGAATCAGAAGGTAGATTTTTTTAGCCCTCTAGTGAACAAACAAACAAACATACCAAAAAGACTCACTCCCTACTCACGGTAACCCTACAGGACAGGATAGAACTGCACCCGTGGGTTCCCAAGATTGCTTCTTTGTTCGGTAATAGAGAGTCACATCTTTCTCCTGTGGAGCATTGGTAGTTCCAAACTGCTGACCCGGTGGTGCTAGGCCTCCTAGTTTTGTAGTAGGTGTAAATGCTTTAGTGCTCAACTCAGAGTGAAAGGTGGGCAGATCAAATCCGCTTGAAGACCTCCTAGGATAATTCTCCTCTGAGTCACATGGCATCAGCATGAGCTGGAATTGGACAGACAGTAAGTAACGATACTGATAAAATCCGATCTCGTCCAGAAAGTTGCTTCATGAACTTTATTTCCAATTGGGTCCATTAAGGCATAGTAGACAATGAATTTTGAGAAGTTTTTGGATGACAGGGGAAGCCCAGATTCTACTTACAGGGTCCACATATGGTGACTCCCCTCTGACTATAGTCCAGGGATATGAATAGCTTTGTTAGCTTACAGAGAGCATTGTAAAGTCGGTTATAGAAGATATCATTAGATTAAAATGTAGTATGTTATCATTTGATCTCCCTTTTACCCATTTTAAAGTTGCTTGAGGTTTTTTTTAAAGATAATGAGAAATACATGTGAATTAAGCCTCTGGTAGATTCCCTCTGATCATGGACCATCATGCAGAGTGCCTTGGAAAATAGATCATTGTAGATATTGCTAGGTTGACATTTAATATTTTATCACTTAATCTCGCTTCTGACCCATGTTATATGTATTCTAGTTTTTAGCATTTTCTTTTTTATTTAATTGAATTTTTCTTTCATTTTGTTATTAAGGTTGACTGCCTCTGTTCTTTGGTATGTTTTTCTGCATATGAAATCAAGGATGGTTAAATCTATAGAGGCAGTAGTGGATTAGTGATTTCTATGGGAATGGCAGGAGAGGTTGGGGGGAATGGGGAGCTAAAACAGTGATTATAAGAAAGAAGAAACTTCCAAAAATCAATGTGCTGATAACTGTACAACTATTCTTAATGTGATTCAACTATGGAATTGTATGATATGTAAATTATATATCAATAAGACTGTTAAAAGCAAAAAGACCATCGACAGTTTGTTGCTGTCAAGTGGATCCGAACTCATAACCACTCTGTAGCATGGTGGAGAGCTCCAGGATTTCTGTAGTGCACAGGATCTCTGAGATTGGAAATCTACATGGAAGCCAAGAGAGAGCCAGACCTTTTCTCTGGTAGGTTCAAAGCATTGGCTTCAGTTCACAGCCAAGCGCTTTAACCATTGTACTGCCAAGGTTGCCTCCAAACCAAACGCACTGCCATCTGCTGATTCTGACCTTTAGCAGTCCCATTAAAACCAACCCAAACTCACTGCCACGGAGTCAGTGTTGACTCCTCGTGACCCCCTGTGGGGTTTTAAGACTGTAACTGTTTATGGGAGTGGGAATTCCAGTCTCTCTCCCAAGGAGAGGAGCTGCTAGTGGTTTTGAACTGACGACTATGCAGATCGCAGCCCAGTAAGGAAGTACCAGGCTACTCTAGGAACATGTAAAACTGCCTGTCCTTCTGGGTTTCCGTGACTGTAACTCTTGATGGCAGTAAAGAGCCTCATTGTTCTTCATGGGAAGTGACTGGGGGTCCCTAGACCAGCGATATAGTGAACATAAAACTTTCCTTTTAAACCATTCTTGGGAGATTTGGGCATACTCAGGGATTTCTGACTCCCAAGT
Source organism: Nesogale talazaci (assembly GCA_004026705.1). Lineage (NCBI taxonomy): Eukaryota > Metazoa > Chordata > Mammalia > Afrosoricida > Tenrecidae > Nesogale > Nesogale talazaci. Next base: position 246,707 of record PVJH01000179.1, read on the forward strand.
ATAAAGTTCATGTCATCTTTCAGCTTTGACTTAAAACATTTCATCCACATAAGTGCACGGTCACAAACACTGCTCTGACTTTGCCACGCAGAACTTTCAGGGGTAACCAGTTGCCAAAAAGCTTTCATTTAGTGACCTTACATAGAACTTTGCTCAATGGGGTTTTCAGCAACTGATTTCCGTCTTCCTCCAAAGGTCCGAAATACATGGCCATACCTTTCTTCTGAGATTTCTCTGAGTCACATGGATCCTCCAACTTTTCAGTTAGCAATGAAACATGTTAATTGATGGCACCACCAAGGACACGTCCAGACTCAATCCTCCATTATCTGCATTGGAAGTTCAAGCTGGAGACACCCCGTTCACTCCAGGGATGTGACCTCCCTCTGGAGATTAGCATCCTCCGATCTGCCAGAAAGCCAAACTGATAACCAGTAGGAACTCAGTCCTAGTGAATGGGGAATAGATAGACAGTGTCATTCCTGCTGACCAAGGTGAGACTCAGCAGAAACACAGTAAGGTACATTGATGTGGCGTCTGAGCTAGTGGAGAAGGGCCTTTTCAAGAGTGGATGGGAAAGCCTAGCTCATCCAGTGCTTAAGAGAAATAACATGAACTTCTGGCTAGCAAAGTTTAGGGAGTTCTTTAGTGATTCTGTTTTAATTTACACATGAAAAATATTTTGGACTTTTCTTCATATGTTCTGAGAGTAGCTATTGCTCTGTCCAAGTGATTGGGCAAGAATCTTGATGTATTCAGCAAATCTTTTCCCGAAAGTTTGGCTCTTCTGGGGTTAGACATCATTCCATATTCTCAGGCCTGATTTCATGTGTTTTGCTCCAGTGCAAAACAAAGTTAATACAGGCACTGGCTCATGACTGGTTTCATCTGTGCATGAGTTACAATGACTTGTTTTACATTTTGGGGTCTCACAGTGGGAGTCAACCCAATGAAATTCCTGGATTTTTGTTTGTGAAGAAGAAGAAGAAGAAGAAGAAGAAGAAGAAGAAGAAGAAGAAGAAAAGAAGAAGAAGAAGGTCATGTTTAACTCACATGTGCGTCAACAAACATGAAGAAATACATTTTTAAAAGTGGCTTATTCTGAACTAGCACTTTCAGTTAGCCTGAGACAATTTTATTAAAATTGGGAAAGTAAGGTTTTTTTGTTCACCTTTGATTTAAGTGTTTATGAAATGCCTATGATGTGGCAGGTGTGAGTCTACATGGAAGGGTGTATAGGGGTGAATAGATCAAAGATATCTGTCCTCCCAGGGCATACATACTAATGTGTAAGTGTGAGCAAATGTATACAATAAGCAAAATAGATTAGAGAGAAAGTGCTTCTATGTCACCTACTGAGGAATGCTATGGGGACCATAATCTGGGCAATGAGGTTGGGATATACAGTATGTGGCAGTGACTGCTAGTCTGAAGAGGGCAGTCAGGGATACATGAACTGAGAAGAAGGCATTTGAGTAAAATCTCAAGAGATAGTCATACAAATATCCGAGGGAACTAGGAACACCAACATATGTGTGTTACCTGGGGCAGGGTTTGGGGAAAGGAGTCCAAGAATAAAAAGTGTGTTACTCAGAAGGCAGGCAGGTAGGAATTTTTTTCCATGAAGAGAATTAGTCTTTCTTCCTACATTTCTGCAGAAAGGCAGAGTCTCAGAGGCAGTTTCGAGTCTTCCAGTCTTAAAATTGCAGACATGGAATCCATCAAAATTGGTCTAGCCTTGCCTTGTAGAGTTAACATATCCATGCATTACTTTAGTATGTGCCAGTGGACATCCCTGTCCTGCCATTGTCAAATACCAACATGCCAAAGTTTTATTATGCAAACAAAAACATGATGGATGTCTCATAGTTCTCTGGAAGAGTGAGTGTATTCCAGGTCTGAAGGTTCACCAGGGACTGTGTTGGACCAGAGTTAGCCTCTCTTGAAGATCTGAAGGCAATAAGAGAGGACAGTGCTGAGCCACTTTGACTGAGTATTGAGTGAGTCAAAGTGATAGGGGAAAATGGCACTCACCCAGTGTTTGTTATTATCTGTTCTCTAGATGATCCTCAATTCACAAAGACCTCTTGCACAACAGAATGAAGTACAGCCTGGTCCTATAATAGTCGCATGATGAACTGTGGATTGCACTGCTGTGTTAAATGGGGTTTTTGTTGGTTGATTTTCAGAAGTAGTTCTCTATGCCTTTTTCTCCAGTCTGTCACAGAAGGGAAAAGCCATGGAAACCTCTTCAGTATTGTAGCAACACAAAGACCTCCAGGGACACACGTGACTGGTGACTTTGGCTGCACATGAGGTGCACTGGCAAAGAATCAAACGTGAAACTTCTTTGTGAGAGGGGTGAGAGGATTCTGTCACAGAGTCACCAGTACCTTGTGTAAAGATCCAAAAGTCATTTTCATTGAGTTACTTGAGACTTATGGTGATCTTATGTGAGTATTGTAGAACTGTGTTCCATAGGTTTTCCATCGGGGCTATTGTTTGGGTAGATTCGAAGTGCTGACTACTCATAAATCCAGCAATGAATTGTTTTCCTAACTCATGGGTGCTTGTGGAGATATAATTTCCTATCTTCCATGACAGTATTTGCATAAATTTTGCCAGTTCCACAGAAGGGCAGCTACTCTAAACTGAGGGAGGTCACAAACCTGAAACAGGAAACTAGGGTCTTCATTCTCCTTGCTAAATCTGAGCCAGTGATAGAGTCCTGACTGCAGATTGTATGCAGACAGAGGGACCACTTCACAGAGCTTTGGAGTGGATCTATGCTAGGAGTAGTCCAGTAGTTGTTGCTACTGAGAAAGGGTCTTAGATTTCCTATTTCCAGATAGTCTTCAACTTAGTGCTTGCTTAGATTTAAATAGGGTGGTGGAAGAGCAGAGTGTGCCTGTGGAAAGCAGACGAGAGTTGGATACAATCGGGCAAGTCTGTTGATCTCTTCAGATCTCCGTTTCTTTAACCTGTTCGATGAGAGTAACAATATGAACCTATCATGCGAAGATCACTGGTGATACTGTTAAGTGTGGGATTGCTAATCACAAGGTTCCTCAGGAAACAGGAGGCACTCAGTTCCCGTGAAGATCTGCAGCCTCAGTTGCATCCTGTATATAGGGCCACTGTGAGCTAGAATTGACTCAAAGACAGTGTTTTGCTTGTTTGGTTTGGTTTGGTCTAGGTTTACCATGATTATTGGAGGAAGAAACAAGTTCAAGTGTGTGAAAGCACCTGATGTGACACTATACATGGAAGTGTACCTTTTTAGATAAGGAAACTTGCTTTCCCCCTAGAAGACCATTATTAGAAGAAGACTGTTCAGTCACAGAAAGAGTGTGCAACCTCGTTTCAGAAAATTCCCCCCAATGGACATAATTCCTTTTTGAAATTACATGGTTGATTCTGAAGCTTTCATAGCCCAGATAATTTCATTTTGGTGCCTTTCCCACCCCATCCCCAGGGAACATGTGGACAATTTACTATTGACAAATAAAAGATAATGTACTGTGAAAGTGACAAGCCTGAATTGGCAGGGGAGCTTGCATGGCCACGGCCACTGCTATTGTTCAGCAAAGGACACATTATAGAATGTTTAACACTGTATGAACTAGAGCAACACGCAATTTTGACAGAAGCCACCTTTTGACAGTCCAATCTATTGAACATAAAAGACTGATGGTCCTATTTGAAGTTAAAGATGGGAGGTGTTTCAGTATGGGTAATTTCAAGCATTTAGGAAATACCCCAAGATTGCTGGGTGAAGTGTGGACTCAGCTGTATTGCATGTGGTTTTCTCCTTAATTTTTTCATCTGCAAAATGGGGATAATGATCATGCCTACCTCTTTGGGTTGTTGGATGGATGATATCACTTAGGACAGTGCCTGTTCAAAAGTGAGCACAAGTAAGTATTTACTACCGTTACCTTTACTGAAGCCCTCATTACCACAACTGGTTAAGACAGTTGGTGTTGGAACAATAAAGGATACTGTTGGGTCAGTGTGGGATTGTTAATCACAAGGCTCCTCAGGAGAAACAGGAGGCACTCAGTTCCCATGAGTGCCAGGACCAGTAACCCATACAAAATCAGGATTATTTGGAGGGAGGAAGGAGTGGCAAAAGGACCTGCTTCAGTTGAATAACAGTGTTTGTCACAAAAGTCCCTCTACCTCATCTATTTAGAAAAGTCCCATTCCTCACAGCTCAAATGTCCACCCTTTTAACCGTCCTCACCTTCTGTCCTAAGTGAGCAAATAGGTCCACTCTTAGTCCCAGCATTTTAGTTCAGTTCATGGATGATCCACACTCACCCACAACACCTGATAGCAAGTTGATCCTGATTCAGAGTTTGTAAGACTGGAGCTCTTTAAGACAGCAGAGAGTCTCATCTTGTTCCCGTGGTGGATTTGATCTGCTGACCTTTGAGTTGGCAGGCCAACGCCTAACCCACAGCATCACCAACATGCCTTCTAGATGATAACGCTTAGAGTCTAGTGAGATAGACGGTCCCAGAAATAGAAAATATCCTTCATATGATGGGTATTATCTGGGATGATATGATTTGATAGTATTTATCTATTTCTGGATCTAGCTCGTTTATTGATTATAAAGTTCTTCAGGATAGAGACAGTTGTAGTTCATACACAGTTTCTTGGCACACAGTAGGGTCTTGGTTTATGCTCATGTAACGATGTTCTAATAGGACAGGGAATTTATTTTCCAGCGTTGTGAGCATGAGAAGATAATAGCCAGAATAAGTCGGCCTCCATTGGTTGTTTGGTCAAAGGTCCAAGTTCTCTCTGCAGTGTGAGAATGGCAATGCAGGGTTCAAGGATTTCCTTGCACTTGGGTCAGCAACCACTGTGTCCTGAAGCAGCAGTCAAGGAGTCAAACAACATATTGCACTGTCAAATGTGTTGTGCCAAAAAAATTCCCAACTGGTGGTTAGGCCAGGTGATTTTGACACATAGTGACTCTAGGGTAGTGTAGAAGTACCCCATATGATTTCTGAGGTTGTAATCTTCACCAATGATGCCACGAGGGCCAACATTACCTGACCCACACCACAGACATTTCAAACACCTAGTATATATGTATGAATTTAGGTCCATGATCGACGAAGATCAAAGAATTGGCCCACTTGAATTGTGGTCATGGCAAAACAATATCATATATCCCCTGGGTTGCCAGGAGAAGGAACAAATTCACCTTAGAAGAATGACAATGATCATGGTGCCAAGAAGTAAGGTTTCCTAGGCAATATCTGGGTTTGTTCTCGCATGGAGGGTCTGGTGGGTTTGGGTTTATACCACCAAGCATTTGGTTAGCAGCTGAGCGCTTAACTTCATTGGGCTAGCAGGACTCCTGGAGGCCTCATGCAAGGCACTTTACGGTCTCAGGGATTTCCAAGGTTTTAGAGGTTGTTTCCCAGGAGCCAAGGACAAAGACCAACTTCTTTGAGCAAAGTTAATTTTAAACCCCACAGGAGGCATAGCTGCTCCCTCTATCTCAATACTGCAGCTAGACTGGGCTCCTCAAGGGCAGGGTACCCTATGCTGCCTTCCCCACCCCCCGCCCCTGTCTCCCAGGCAGACCAAGCTGGAGTTTGATTGGAGCTTGAACATCTCTATTTGAGATTTGAGTGCATGGCATTAGTTTGTTTCCATGCAAGGGCAGAGACTCCGTTGGTGTGAACTCTGAGGAGTGACCCTAAAGGGTTGTTGAATGAGTTTATCCTGAGTGAGTCCCTTTATCTTTTAGAAACTGCAGCTGCAAAGCATGTCCTTGTCTATTGTGTCAGTGCTTGTTCAAGTTGGCAGATATTGGGGACACATTCTGTCCCCTCTGACACCTGGCCACTAGAAGGAGGCACAGGATGGCTGTTGAGTTGGGTAGTACCTGACGACAGCACATATGTAGAACATTTCTGTTTTCTGGCTGTGTTTGGTGACACCCAATGTGGCCAGACCATTTCTGAGGTTCTCCATGGGAAAGATGAGGCTTCTACTCTCGTAAAGAGTTCATTTTAGAAAACCCTAGGGACAGTTTTGCCCTATAGGGTCACTAAGAGTCTGTCTCCATTCAATGCTGTGAGTTAGAGTTCGGAGTTTTCCCCTTAAAAGGTCAAGGGAGTGTACAATCTATGTTAAATAGATGTTTTCATCTAGAGCACTAGATCTGGTACCCAAGAAAGTTAAGTGCCATTATTTCAGAGAAGTCAAAGTGTGAGGACTCTGGATAACAAATAACGGATAGTGTGACAGTGGCTCCCGAAGCTCAGTCATTTGTTCTTGGAGTACTCATAAAATGCAATGGTGTTAAATCGATTCCAGTGACATGCTAGGACAGAGTAGAAGTGTCCCACAGAGTGTCTGTAATTTTTATTGAAGCAGTCACCACCTTCTTCAGAGCAGCTGCGAAGTTCAAAATACCCACCGTTTGGTAAGCAGCTGAGTGCTTCACCACTTCACCCCCAAGACTCCTTAGAATGCCCTTCCAAACTAAGCCCCAATACCCACTATTGTCAACTTGATGCTGATTCTCAGTGACCCTATGTGTGTGAACAGGATTTTTTTTTCTTCAGAAAAAAACATAAAACTCAGGCTGACAAGGACTTTGATACTATATTCTAAAATCCAGAATAAACTGTAGGTATCTGTTTTTGCACCATCTGGATGGTTCAAGCACCACAGTTGCAAGCTGCTGGCCTAGGGGTTAGCAGCGTAATGTGTAACCCCTACGCCACCAAGCTTCTTTCCATAGGTCCTGTGGGAATCCAAATTCTTGAAGCTCACCGTTCAATTGAGCACAGAGTCTTTTATTGGGCATTGTAAAGAACCCTACTGATGGTTAAGAATTTATATCTGATTGATGATCCTAGGTGAATAGATCTGGAAAAGTGGTGAGCAACTAACCGGAAGGGTGTACGATGCAAAGTTAAGCTGAATAAGTTGTGCATCGGGAAAGTATTCAGAAGGAGTATGCTTGGACCAGTGATGTAATCAAACCAAACCAAACTCACACTCATCTAGTCAATTCTGATTCATAAGAACGCTCCCTATAGGACGTAATCAAACTGTCTCTGTGAGTTTTTGAGACTGCAACTCTTCAATGGGAGCTGGCTGGTAGTCTCAAACTGCTAACCTTGTGGTTAAAAGCTCAAGACAACATTATGCCACCAGAGCTTCTCAGAGAGGGAAGTGGAAAATGCAGTCCAAATGGAGCAGGTATAAACCAAGAATGTAAATGAAAATGAACCTGCAATATTGGTAATGGGCTCAGGTTGACCAGGTTATTCATTCATTGATCAGCTGCACAAACTTTAGCAATTGCTTTGGGTTAGGTCATGTGTTGGATACTAGGGACATGAATCAGACTAATCGAAGGCACCTCCATTTTCTAGTAGATGCATACCTTACTCTGTGCAGGCAACCATTTGCAAAGTGAGTTTTACGTAGGAAGAACGTGTTATCTTCACTACACTCCTGTGAGCATCGCTCTGTTCTCAGCCGCATTGTAAGGATGAAACTGAAGCTGAGAGCAGTCAAGCGAATTGTCTGTGGTCATCCTGCTAAGAGGTAGCTATGCTGGGATATGAACCCACATGTTCTGTATGCCTAATCTCAGGCCCTGGAACCACCAAATGGCTCAAGCCACACTGTATAAGTTAAAACAAAAAGTTTTCTTTAACAGAGATTTTTCTTTCTCTGAATGAAATAAAAAGAAAAAGATTGTTTTTAAATAAGAAAACTGCCATTAACTTAGGGAAATTGAGGAAGAGTTTGAGGACATGTAATGGAAGAATGAACAAAAGTTTCCCAACTTGGATTGGTCCTGATATGAAGTGCATCCCATCCCATGCTTTCTTGTTTGAAGACTCAAATACAGTTGGGGAATCCTGAGTATTGTGTCCATGTGATTATTTGGAGAGAGGATTGATTAAAAATATGAACCCACTGGACAAGAAATTTGGGTGTCAAAAGCTCTTTGCTTTCTGTGCCTTTCTCGAGGTTGATGGAATTGATTTATTTTGGCAAAAACTAGAGTGACAACAGATGACTAATTGGCATTATAGCACGTTGACCATAGATTGAAATGGGCTGTCAAGTAAAACTGTTACTTTAGAAGAAAAGAAAAATTCACTTGTGGTATGTTAGCACCTGCTTCTTGCTTCTCCTATGCAGTTTATAAATATTTTTCAAAAAGAAAGAGAATGGGATCATTTGGTTGATTGCTTTTCTTCCTTTGCCCCTAATTTGCTTATCCAGACATTGTTAGATAAGGCAAAGTATATAAAAAGGATTCAGAATGGTGTGGTGCAGAGTTTAATTTTATTCTTTTCAGCAATCAGGGGATAAAGTAGGGTGAGTACTGTAATGGTTTTGTGGCCAAGAATGAAGGGAAGAAATTTACTGTGATTACAGACCTCACACTCAAATTATGATTATAGATCTGATCCCCCATTTATGCAGATTCAGACCACATGGAACATATGCCATAGTGTCCTCCTAGGCACAGTTTGATTGATCTTTGTTGGAATCCATTGGTATAGAGCTGACTGCTGAAAAATTCAAGCTCTGGTAATTGTATTCTGTATAGGCCCCCTTTGAGGTTTTCCTGGAGAATCTCAAACTTTGACATAACTCCCTATGTTTCATGATGTTATGGTAAGTGGACTTTGGCTCTAACTTTAGGGTGGAATTATTGGGCTGTGGGCATGAAAACACCTTTTCTTTGGGCATGTTAGACCTGATTGGACAGAAAGAATCCATCTGTACAACTCTCCCATGGCATCATGGTGCAAGTGTTCTCTAGTACATCTTCTCTTACCATTCTGTGACCCATCATCATAATCTCAGTGGTCTGAGAGATCCTTCCCAGCATGGATGTACAGGTGAAGGGACTGAGGCCTGCAGAGGAGTAGACACTTGCCTGAGGATTTTATTGCATCAGCAATCATTGATGCAAAAGCTTTCCCTTGATTTGATCCCTTGCTCTTTTAAATAATCTGATGAGCTAATTGGTATGGTGGTTGGCATCCACTGGATAGAAGAGATACTTTTGAGAGCCAAGAAGGTTTAATTGGCTTGTTTGGTGCCTGTAAGATAGTGTTATAGTTGACACCACAACCAAGATTTGCTGATTTCTACTGAAGGACATCATATGTTTTTGAATTTTTTTTTCTTTCAGAATAGACAATTCTTTTGTGTTGGGTTTGCCAAAAAGCATCTATTTCATCATTATCAGACACAATGGTGTTTGCAAATTGCCTTGGTTTGCTAACTCACTTTCAAAACTTGTCAATATTTGACTTTTCCAAGTAAAGAATCATCTCTGAGGGTTAGGGCCAGGTTGTACAATCCTTTTGAATCCCTGAACTATGTATCATAGAACATTGCATCCTTTTGCAAGCAGAATGCTTGAGAATTGAAGTTTTGAGAGAGATGTATTAAATACTATATTTGTGCTACCGTGTCAAGAAAAGATAATCCAGATGTAGGCAATGGCAGAAATGAAGAGAGAGTGAACGAAGAGCCAGGAACTGTAAGTAACATCAGCAGGAGTCTGCATATCAGTCTGAAGCCTGTATCAGGAAGCAAGAGCTCCACGTCCTTGGCCCATTGGCATCTTCTTGAATGACTTGCTGTGCACAAAGAGTTAATGTGTTCCTTCTGTAAGGATAGCTATACAGTCAGCTGAAAAACTAAAATAGGAATCATCACAATAGAAAAATATACTTATATACCAGTCATATTAGATCTATATGAAAACTTATATGTGTGTTCTCTTACATAAATATAAATCGTATCATTTTCTACTCAGAATTGTATTGGGGTCGTGCTATTTCAGGAATAAAACAAATCATCATATCAAATGTTTGTGAAAAGGGTCTGGGATTCTTATGGGCCAGCAGGGAATGAAGCACAAATAAACTAGAAAGGCAACCATCTCTGAGTTTCCATGTTGGAAGGATCTTTTGAAGAAGCCAGTTTTAAACAACTATATTCATGGAGCACCCAAGGGGGGCAAAATTCATTGTAGATATACCCTTCAGTTCTCTTGCACTAAAGTGCTAGCCAGTCACATGGAAGTGACTTGAGCATTTATAAAGCAGGATAATAAAACTATGCACATTCTTCACTCTTGAAAAGTTTATGAATCAGCTGCTTGTCAAAGCAATGTCATAATCACAATGTAGGCAAGATAATCCTTTGTTTTCTTGTACAAAGTCATTAGCATTTTAACGTATTCATTCATTTGGAAATCACACACTGAAAAGAAAACAATTAGCACACTCTGCATAGGACTGTGATAAGTCCACAGGCCTGCTCAGGAAACTGTTGAGTAAAGGACATGCTAGTTTGTTATTAATGCCTGCTCGATTTTTAGAAAAACCCTTGATTTAGATATGACATCTGAAAAAAAATTTAGACACAATAAAAATCATTCCAAGTGGCAGCAGAGAGACAGCATTTGGGCTGAAATACCACAGGGAAGCAGAGTGATTATGTTTTGGGCTTCTAACTACCAGATCAGCAGTTTGAAATCACCAGCCACTCAGAGGAGGAAAGACAAGGCTTTCTATTCCCATCAGGAGTTAGTCTTGAAATCCCCCATGAACAATTCTACCCTGCTCTATATGGGAGAGCAGTGAGTCAGAACCAACTTGACGGCAGTTTGTTTGCTGGAGGAGCATATGTAGTAGAGGGTTGGATGACAATCACAGCTTGGAAGCCATTCAACAGTACTCTGCTCTCACTCCCTGGCACTTGTTTCTTTCATAAGCTGCTTCAATATTCTTTGAGTTTTCTGTTGTACAATCTAAGAGAAATTAAGCATCTAATAATAGTTTGCTTAAGGAGGCGAAGGGCGCACAATCTAGAATTTGCATTTCACACGTTCCTAATAAGAATTCTTCTTTAAAAATAGCCTGGAGAAAGCATCCTTGTTCTTTTAGCAAGCTTGTAATCGGCATCCACTGTCAGCTCCGGGGGACACAAGATGAATGGAGCATCCCCTGCTTGCCAGGTGCTCACACTCTAGTAGGCAGCCTGGTATAGGACACACATGGGGCCATCTCCATGGTCCGTAGACAGCCAGAGGAAGGAGAAAATGATTCCTGTTGGCAGACTCAGCTAAGACTCCGTGCAAAAGTTAGCTAGCCTTGTTATTGATAGATTTGTAGGATCTGAGCATGAAGAAATGGGGAAAGACACAGGGAACATCAGCAGGTTGTTAACACACGATAAAAAGTAGAGTTTTTAAGAGGATAAGGCTTAGGAAGGGAAATGGTTAAGCTGAATAATGCAGGAAGAAAGAAGCTAGATTAGTAAGATCTACCAAGACAATGAGTTCTATAGTCTCACACACATCTTTTGATGCATAATGTGGCAAGAAACATAATATAAATGAATCCAGAGAGCTTGGGAGCGTGGTGAGATGTTGAAGCTGGGGACGTTCAAAGAAATTATTTGTTACCAACCTACCATATATACTCTAGTATAAGCTGAACTGAATATCAGCCAATGCACCTAATTTTACCCCAAAGACTGCATTAAAATTCAGTTTACACATGAGTACATATGGTACATGTTTCTAGATGTAGCTGAGAAACAAATATATAATCAACTTTGGTTGGTCAAACAAGTAGCAAGCCAAGACTAGAATAACTCTGGCCACCCACCCACCTTTGCAATCTATCCATGTCACCAAATCAATGACAACTCATGTTGCTGGGGGCAGGTGTCATCAAGTCAGTTCTGACCCACAGTGACCCTTTGAACAACAAAAGAAGACCCTACCAGGTCCTGCACCATCCTTACAATTGTTCCTAAGCTTGAGTTCATTGTTGAAGCCACTAATGTCTGTCCATCTCACTCAGAGTGTTCCTCTCTTTGGCTACCCTTCTACTTAATACAAAATGGTTTCCTTCTCCAGGGACAGATGTACTCTGACAGCATGTCCAAAGTATGTAGGATGAAGTCTCCCCATCCTTGCCTCTAAGGAGCACTTTACCCATGCTTCTTCCACGACGCATCAATTTGTCTCTTTAGTACTACATGCTACTTTCAAAATTCTTCTGCAGCACTTCGATTCAATTCTTCTTCAGTCTTCTATGAGGCAATTGAAAATATCACAGCTTAGGTCAGGAGCACCTTAGTCCTCAAAGTAACATCCTTGCTTTTCAATACTCTAAAGAAGTCTTGGGCAGCAGATTTACCTAATGCAACTCATCTTTTGATCTCCTGACAGGTGCTTCCATGAGCATTGATTATGGATACAAGCAAAACAAAAATTCTTGAAAACTTCAATCTTGTCTCCATTTATTATGCCACCACCTACTGAACTAGTTGTTAGGATTTTCATCTTCTTGACATTGGGCTGTAATCTATAATGAAAATTGCAATTATTTATCTTCATCAGCAAGCTCTTCAAGTCTTCTTCACTTTCAGAAGCATGGTTGTGTCATATGCATATCTCCGGTTTTTAATAAGCCTTTCTCCAATTCTGATGTCTCATTCTTCCATGAGCATTCCTGCATCCTGCTACAACATCTCTTCTCTGGTAAAAATAAGCTCCTTGGGGAAACTGTGAAATTTAAGGCTTTACACAGGGCCAAGCTGGTTTAGGGAGTGCTCTCATCTCTGTGGAAGAGCAGACATTTAGATGAGTCAAGAAGAATGGAAATGAGTTTTTCAAGTAAAACAAGAGCACTGGTGAAGTCTCCGAAATCTTGGAGGGTATGCCTTTGTGAGAGCAGCAATTGTTTTGATAGGAAGGGTGCAGGGACCACATCATAGCATATTGGTAGGCTTAGCCAAGGAGTATGGATTTTATAGATCATCAGGCAGGAAAAGAAGGCACTCTGGAAACACAGTGAGTGCCCTAATTTCCATTAGAGGCATACCCAAGCAGACCTTAAAGGCCAGGCTTCAAAACTCTCTGCTAATCCACTATTAAACACACTCTGCCTAAGGGTAAATCTATTCAGAGTGCCCATGAATCACTCACTCACTGCTTTACAGTCTATTACAACTAGAATGGACTCTGTAGAACAGAACAGAACTGCCACTAGAGTATTCTCAGATGGTAGTTTTTTTTAATAGGAACAAAAATCCTCCTCTTTCTCCTGGTGGTTTCGAACTGCTGTCCTTGAAGTTAACAGCCCAGTACATAACCAATACACCATGCAGAATTCCAGATCACTCTTTTGAGATGCCACAGGATAGAGTGTGTTCGTTGTTTTTCCCAGCCACGGACCTGATAGAGTTCAGTAAATGTAGCTGAAAAATCATTTCTCTGTAGGGGCCTGCTGGCCTCTAGCAGACCAGCAGGGAAGAAACAGGTCATCAGCTGGGGTGGCTGAACACCAGGAGGGGGTGGAGTCCTCTGGAGTGGATCAGTCTCATCTGCCAGAGACATGCTCACTGATACTAGTAGTGGTTTTCTAGTGAGATATCTTAGGGCACTCTCGGATTCTTAGGAATACTGTAGATTCCAAGTCATTGCAGATTCTAATCAGCTTGAATTTCTGAACAATGGTACTCAGATCTTGAGAGAAACAACACCAACTAGTCAATTGCCACTTGGTTAATTTTGGCAAATGGCAACCCCACATAAGTCAGTGTAGGACTGTCCTCCATAGGGTTTACATTCTTCTGGAAGTAGACTACCAGGCCTTTTCTTAGTAGTTGGTGTTTAACCTTGTATAGCACCCAGAGACAGAAACCAGGGTTAAGGTGATCTGCTGAGGCAATGCACCCCACTGGAAGGTGGACTTCTCTCTAATGTGTGCAAAAACACTTCATGGTCTCCCATTGGGTATTTGGGGAGGCAATAGAGAGAGTCGGTGAAAGCATGACTGAATGAATGAGTTGAAATTAGATTGAAGTCCCAGCACAATGCTTACCAGGTGTGCAACCTTCTATCATTATGCAAACTGTGAAACATAAGCTTCATTATTTATCATACATAAATAATACTAGTACCGTCTTCTATGGAGATTAAAGAAGATAATTTGTGTTAAGTGCCTAGCACATTAAGTGTTAGATACATGTTGGTTATTAATATTCTTATTTATAATCAGAAGACTGTCTATTCCATTATAGCAGTGGCTTCAGACTTCATATCTTGATAAATTTCTCCTTACTAAAAGAGAACGCCTCTCAGTTCAATGACATACACATCATTTATTTTTAGTTACATTCCATAAAGAGAATTCAAGGAATTAATACAAGCTGGAGTTAAAAAAAATACTAGGAGATAGTTCAGAGATGTAAATATTATGAAGTGTAATGCAGTGAACACTCATGGGCCTACTACTCAACACAACAAAACGTTATTTTCTTAGGCTGGGTTCTATAAAGAGGCAAAGTCTGTGGAGCTTATATATATGAATAGATTTAGCTCAAAGTTATGTTTCACATGGTAGTAGAGACTGGTAAATCATGGGCCAGATGCCAGGCTAGAGACTTCTCCTGACTCATTAAGTTGCAAGGCTTGATTAACCCAAGATAACCATGACAAAGAGCAAGATCTGGCTGCCAAGGCAAATGAACTCAAGGTCACCAGGTAAGATGGCATGTTGTTGATTCACAGAGTGCACATAGTAAGGACTCCAAGGATCAATAGACAATGATACAACAGGTTGCTGGCTCAAGTTGAAAGAGTTTAGGTCAGATAACTATCCAGATACAGGACCCAGCAGAAAGCAAGAGAATGTTGTCAGCGTCCCCATACATTAGGAGTAGCACCCCAGCCCTTCTAACCCCTGCTTCCCCCGCAAGGGGAATGAATGAGTTGGCTGGCTGCTCACTGCAGATTTTATCATGGAAGAGGGTGCATTATTTTACATCTTATCTTGGGAAATGACTACCTCATAGCTGCCACAATTACTGAGAACCATGTCCCAAACAAGTTTACTCACTGCTTTAACCATCACAATTTTCATGACAGTTGAAGCCTTTTATGTATCCCTCATAGACTATGCTCTCCTCCCTCTTGTATGAAGGTTGCCAATTTTATGAATTCAACATATATCAGTTTTGTGAATTATTTTTACTGCAGTTGCACAAATGGAACTATTCAGAAGACTCTATCATTTTTGTATTATTTTAAGTTTATGTAGAAGTTTATGTACTCTATTTATTTCTGTGCAGCTCACCTTTCACCTGTGAACATTAGCCTGAGAGGTGTTAGCAATACATAGAGGGAATTTTAAAAGTTTGAAAAAATAGATTTAAAAGGTAGTGGAAATTTCCTATTAACTTTTTGTAGCTCTCTTGAGCTTCTTTACTCCTGTAAAAAAACAAATAAACAAAAATTATTACTAGTATATGTATAAAAATTGTCCAATGGGAACTTGTTTTGCTGTGTCTACTTTGACTAACTAATATAATGAAATATTAGCAAAAAATACACAAAAATTAGAGCACAGTTTTACTTTGACACATGTGGAGTTCCCATGAGTCAGTATTGACTCATGTAGTTTTTCTTAAAACAGGGAGATCCAAAAAGTTGATGGAAAAATTATCTAGTCTCTTCATAGATACTCTTTTATTCACATGAATATTTGACCTCCCTTGTATTTCTAATTATTAATGGAAATATTAGGTACTGATTGCTGTCAATGAGCCATATTGTCAATGAGCCATATTGTTGCCAATATGGAAAGGTTGTTGACTTTTTATTATAAGATTTTTTAAGCAGTTAATTTTTCCTTTCCCAACATCAGTGCATTTGGAATAGATTTTCTGGAGACTTCCAATAGCAAAAGAGTCAGTCTGGTTTGGGAATTTTGTCTGGTAGACCCATAGGTCACTCAGGAGTATATTGTACACATAACTTGATTGGATAATTTTATGGATAAATGCCAATAATGCTGTCTATTTTCACTTGTCTAGATGCAGAGAATTGGCTTCTTGGTATCAATAAGAAATGATCATGATCTATTGATTTGTAAAGATTGGATTCTTACATGATTGAGCTCTGTTTACATTGTGCATGGGAATTAGTACTAGGGGAAAATGCCTTGTAACATTCTTTACAAGGGCAGGTCATTGCCTACTACATTAATACATGCCCTATTAATGCAAGGATGACATGAAGAGAGTGAATTTATGGTGGTTCTGGGTTTTCTTTCATTGGAAACCTGCTAAAACAGGGATCCTAACAAAGGTCTAATGACCACCAATTGCACACTTTTGGGTGGTCATCATTTGTTTCTTATCAGGAAATTTCAAATCCAAGAACATCTGGTATTTTGAGGTAGGACTCAGTTTGTTCAGTGAGGTTTTCCCATCGATTCCTTCTGGTGTGGCCTATGGGGAATACCATGTTGCTTGTAAGGTCAGCTTCTATGGTTATCCAAGGGTTGGCTAAAAAAACAAACTCAGAAGTCTGTCTACTAAGGAACATAGAACCAGGCTTATTCTCCCCTTGGGATCTCTATAATACTGGTCGAGCACCCCTTCTCAATGTGAGGTTGCTCCTCCCCAGTTTACCCACCAACAGAAATACAAATGCCTCCTCTACAATGTCATATGTTCTCCTCTCCTGTTCTTAACTTGATTTTTAATTGTTTCTTATACCATTCGTTGCAACCCTGCCTTAGTGTTGTATGGCATCAAGTTCCCCTTTCCCCCTTTCTTTAAGGAGTGACTCTAGCTGATGTGCAGTCTCCTCTTTCAAAGTGATTCTTATGAAATGTAGCTAAGGCAGTGATATCGACTTTGTGATTGGTAACAAGATTTCTATACGTTTGGGAATTGGCCTCTTATAATTTGTCGGATTGGTGTTTCTCCTTATTGTAGTGAGCTCATACAGTATTTGCACTTTTGTGATTGACTGACTTCACTCAGCGTAATGCTTTCCAGGTTCTTCAATGTCATGCAGTGTTTCATACTTTCATCATTGTCTTTTAGGGAGGGATAATATTTCCATTGTGTGTATATGCCATTTCTTTATTCACTATTCTAATGTTGGCCAGTGGAGCTGCTTCCAGTTTCTTGCTATTGCAATCTGTCCTGCTGTAACATGTGTAAACATACATTCACTTATGTTTTGTCTCCTATTTCTTTGGTGGTCTTGTTGGGTCTTCTGGGATTTCAATTCCCTGTTGTCTTAAACATCGCCATATTGCTTTCCATAATGGTGATATTTATAAGCCTACCAACACTGTATATGAGCTTCCATTCTCCCCACAACTTCTCCAGTTTTTGTTGTGTTCTGTTTTTTTTTTTGAACTGGGTAGTATTTTAAGTGTAAGGTGGTATCTCATTTGCTAGTGATCAGGAGCATTTTTTCATGTGTTTATTAGCCATTTGTATTTCATTTTTGGTGTATTGTCTGTTCATGTCTTTTTCCCACTTCTTAATTGGGTCTTTTGGTAATAAATTTCTGTAGATATTGGTAATTAGATCCATATCTGATATGCCTTTGGTAAAATTACTTCTTGATATTAATTTCATATGTATATGTGTATATATATAAATAAATTCTCGATCTGTGGCCTTTTGATTTACTGTTTTGACAAAACCTGTGTTAATCCGGGTAGGCTAGAGAAACAAATTCATAAACACACATATGTATTTAAGAGAGAGGTTTATATATGACAGGAATGGAACATTGAGAAAGCATCCCAACCCAGTTCAGTCCAAGGTCGTAAGTCCGATATTAGCCCATATGTCTGATACCAGTCCATAAAGTCTCCTTCCAACTCACGAAGCATGTGCAATGACACCAGGATGATTACAGGCCAGTGGGTGCAGAGTCTTGTGTGTCCAGCAGCAGTAGAAGCATCCCAGTGCTGGCAGGGCTGTCCCCATGACTCCTCATTTCCAGTGCTCAGGATTCATCAGCTGTATCCAGTGGTGGTAGAAGAATTTCAGTATTGGTAGGATTCTTTCTGTGGCTTTTCTGGCTTCAGAGGTCTGGTTTCATCAGCGTAAGCCAGTGTGGCTTCTCTTGCTTCTCCTTCAGTCTCCAGGACTCAGGGTCTATATTATGCTGCCATGTTGTCTTGTCATTGGTAGACTGTCTCCAAGAGACTGAGTCAAGTCTCTCACTTCCAATTGGGAAATACTGTGAGACTGCCCAGAATTCTCAGGAGACAGCCATGCTCACACAGAGGCCTCTATCTCATATTGACAGGCTAGATTCCACCCCTACACTTCCAGTGCTAAAATTGGCACAGATGGGTGACTGCCACAAAGCCTCTTTCAGTTTCCAACAGTACTATACTCACATAACCTCTTTTTCTTAACTGCACCATACATTCTATGCCATTAAATAAATTATTGATGTCATCACTGAAATTACCTTGACTAAATATATATCGTTAAAAATGATAATAAGATCTCTAAAGTAAACAAGTATCATATATAGCCCATGGACAAGCAAGGTGAATTCTAGGCTCCCACTTGATTCTAGCCTCAGTCCAAGAGTAGTTAGTTCTTATAACGTAGCCCTGCTTGATACGCTCTTTCATGAAGTGATCACTGAAATATAGGTACTACAGTGAAGTGTGGTGAAGAAAGGAAATAGTGCTGAACTATTACCTGGAACAGTGTCTAGGGTCTTAAAGACTTGTATGCAAAGGCATCAACTGGAAGAAGCACACTAACATGTGAGATCCAAAGATGATAGCTAACAATATCCAAATATGTTGAAGGGAATGGTATCAGAGCTTCAATTGTGAACATCAATTTGCAAAAGGCTATGGAGGACAGTAGGAATCAAAAAGCAATCTTCAGAGTTTATAGTTAGCCTCTGGAAGATCTCATCTGGCCATAGCTGATAGACTTGAACAGCTTTATTCTCAGAAGAGATTATTGTAAACTTGATTATGGTGGATGGAACTATAGTATATTATGACAGTATATATATTGTGCAGTTGACCTCCCTCTTGATCCAACCTGAATTTGCTCTAGGTTTACATATTTCTTACATGTTCCACAACATATTATTTTCCTTCTCTGGCTTATTTTAATGTCACTGCTGATCTTTTCTTTCTTCTTCTTTATTATGATTATATGATTATTTTTTTTGGGTTTTGATGGATTTTTTTAAAAATTTTTATTGTTTCTGCTATGTTTTCCAATTAATGAAGCATACAAGCATTGAATGCATGGTGACAATAACTAATGTTCTGATACATCAAGGATGGCAGGGAGGTTGAGGGGATTTCGGGAGCAAATAGTGAATGCGGGAAGGGGTCTGGTGCACTTGAACTGATTGTGAAGATGTGTATACAACTCACTTAAAAAAAGACTTAACTATCAACTGTAGTATAGGTGATTTTATATCAATAAAAGTATTGGGAGGAAAAGTGAAGACAGTATTCTAAATCTGATTTGATTGTGGTGATGATGGTACAATTCTTCTTGATGAATCCTGAATTGTACGATTTGTGAACTATATGCAATAAAGCTGTTGGGAAAAACAAAGAAATTATCATAAAAATAGTATGAAGCAGAGTTGGCTCAATATACAAATGAATTTAAGTGAAACAGCATGCATCAGGAAACTGCAGTCTCATTCATTCATTTGAGCGTGAAATAGTATCTTTGTTTTTCATTTTGAATTCCAGAATTTTGTATTCATGAAGTATGATCTCTTGTCTTTAAACAAAATTGCATGGCTTTTAAAAGGATAGGTACTTGTAGTTTGTATTCTGGTAAAGTTGCATTGTGATCATTTGGCAATTATTGCTCTGCTGCATTTCCACTTTTATGTTTGAGAGGAGTCCTGTGCTTTTGTTTTCATAAGCACTTTATGGTATGCACGTTATATCACTAGCCCTCAATTTCCCCCAGTGGAATTGGTCTGACATTGGAAGTGACAAATGATGCTCCATTTACCTCCCAGGTCAAAATTGTGACGGATCCTTTAGTGACTCTCAAATTCCCAAGTGGGACTCCAGGGAGACATGGGTCATTGAAATCATTTTGATGAAGCATCACTGATATGAGCAAACTGGCCATGAGTTTGTTGTATTGGCGTGGTTGGATGTGCCTCCTCTAAAGCTGTGTTCTTAACCCTCCACCCCTCCCCCATACATGGAAGTCCTCCCTCTTCAGACATTGTAAAAATTCTTGGGTATGATTATGGTAATAGCAAGTTGCTCTGAGTTCAGTTGATTGACATTGCCTGAACCTCTATTTTGCTGTAATTAATGTGATGTTGACATATTGGTTAGATATGTCCATGTGTATATAGTATATGTGTGCACATGTAATTGTTGATTTGACTTCTGCTTCTCTTTAGCTCTACAATTAGAGCACATTTTGCTTTCATATTTGGGTTAAACCTGTCATTTTTCTCCCCATAAACATTTATAGAATGCTAGCATAACAGCTACTAAGCTAAGTGTAGCTTATAAAAGCAACCAGTGCAGTTGCCATTTAGTTGATTTCAATGCATAGCAACCCCATGTGCTTCCTAACATAACTGTGCTCCATAAGGTTTTCTCCATAGTACACACACACACACACACACACACGTACCTACACACACATGTAAATAAAAGTGTACTTCTGTTTGTGTTCTCATTCATTACACACAGTTTTATTACCCAAAAAAGTGTGTTTAAACATATCCACTACTCCTGTGTCAGTTTGTTGTTCTGTGGTGACTTGTATGTTGCTGGAAGTTGTGCTACTGATATTTCAAACACTGCTATGGTAACACACAGTGAACAAATTTTAGCAGAGCTTCCACTCAGAACAGATTAGGAAGAAAGAACAGAATGCCCACTTTGGAGGGATTCACCACTGAAAACTTTATGAATTGCCATGAAACATTGTCTGTTATGCTGCCAGATGATGAGTCTATCAGGTTTGAAGGCATTTAAAAATATACACTCGAATGCATAGGATAGCTCAAGTGATGAAAATTATGAAGTAAAAGTGTTGAACATAAACTTTCAAAGGGCAGCTGGGGAAGACAGAGTAAAGTCATATAATGGAAATGTGTAAAGACTCGGGAGAAGAAAGCCAAAAGTGAGGAACGTGCTCAGCATACTTCAAGCTGAAAAAGGGGTGGGAAAAATTTAAGCCTCTAGATGAAATATTGAGAGATCTTATTGGAAAATATTAAGTTATAAGAAAGTAGCAATAGAAGATAGAAGGGATACACAGAGTCACTGAGTATCACATCATCAAGAAGTTATGGTATTGAAGGAAGAAGTCCAAACTGCACTGAAGGCATTAATGAAAAGCAAGCCTTCAGGAATAGACAGAATGCCAATTGTAACTTCTGAACAAACTCATGCAACACTGGAGGCACTTACTCTTCTATGCCAGGAAATTTAGAAGGCAGCTACCTGGCCAACTGACTGGCAGAGAGCCATCTCTCTGCCCATTCCAAAGAAAGTGTATCCCATAGGATGAGGAAATTATCAAACGGTATCATTACTATCACATGCAAACAAAATTTTGTTGAAGATGATTTTTAACCTACTGCAACCATGAAGAATCTCACTGTTGATTTCAGATGGATCCTGTTTGAGGGCACAGAATACCAGAAATTTGTCTACTTCTGTTTTATGGACTCTACAAAAACATTTATGTGGATCGTAACACTGAAAAGAATGAGAATTCTAGAACACTGAATTATGTGCATGTGGAACTTGTATGTGGATGAAAAGGCAGTTGTGCGAATGGAACAAGGGGATACTATAAACTCTAAACCCCATAAGCCATATGTCAGGATTGTATTTTTTTAATATAGATTTTATTGGGGGCTCATAGATTTAATACATCATTTAATATATTTAATAAATTGTTTATATTAATCATATTTGTATACAGGTTGCTACATTCATCTACATTATCTACTTGAACCCCTCCAGCATAAGCTCCTCTTCCCCTCTTTCCTCTAGTTCTTTATTTTTTTAATTCCAATTTCCCATATTTCCCCTTCTCCCTTCTCCTCCCCCATGAACTTCCAATAACTTACAAATCGCCATTACCTCCTCATATCTTACAATTGTATTCTTTTATAAGTTTATTCAATCTGTAACCTGAGTACATGAGCAGAGAAACTGCAGTAGATGAAGAACACTGCACCAGGAGTGGAGGAAGGCATGTTAAGAACCTGTGATACGCAGATGGTACAACCTTGCTTACTGAATGGGAGAAGGACTTGATGCACTTGTTGACAAAAAGCAAAGAATGTGACCTTTGGTCTGTATTGCAACTCAGTGTAAAGAAAATAAAAATTCTCACAACCGTATCAATAGACAATATCATAATAAACAGAAAAGATTGAAGCAACAGTCAAGAAATCAATGGGCTCAAATGGAAAGCAAATGTTTAGAAAATGATGATGGCAACCTATGTACTAATATTTTTGATAAATTGATGTATGGAATGTTATAAGGGCTGTAAAGAACTGCCAATAAAATGATTTTTTAAATGGGCTTGACAAAAAGAAAACAAAGGTTAGATTTCATTGGACAAATCTGCTGCACAAGACTTCTTTGAAGTGTTAGAGAAAAACTATCCCTTTGTGTATCAAGATGCATCTGATTCAAGCCATGATGTTTTCAAGTTCCTCTAATGCAGATGTCCTCAAACTTTTTAAACAGGGAGCCAATTCATTGTCCCCCAGGCCATTGGAGGGCCGGACTATAATTCAAAAGAACCCCAAAACTATGGGCACAGTCACTAGGGGCCTGGGATGAGTCGGCTGTTAACCAGGACAGGCAGTGGCGGCAAAAATATCCAGCGGGCCCGATAAATGTCCTCGACAGGCCGTATGTGGTCCTCGGGCCATAGTTTGAAGACCCCTGCTGTAATGTATGTGAAAGTTGGACAAGGAACAAAAGACTGGAGAAGAACGAGGCCTTTGAATTAAGGTGCTGGCAAAGAATATTGAAGGTACCACGGACTGCCTGAGCAACAAACCAATTTGTCTTGGAAGAAGTACTCCCAGAAGGCTCCTTAGCAGTGAGGGTGGCAGCACCAAGATAACAATGCACTGCGGGAAACATACATATATTCCTATAACTGCAGTGTAGTTTGGCACGTGCTCCAGCTGAGTCATGCACATTGTGTTAAAGGAACACGACAGGAAGGAGAGGGTGATGTATGTAGGAGAAATGTTTCTCAGAGGAGGTGATATTTGGTAGGAGCATTGGTGGATGAAAAATAGATGGTTGTCTAACTGAAATCCAGAGGGCGTATCTAAATGAATTTGCTACGATGGTGATACATTTACTAAGTATGAATGAGGATTTTTAAAAAAAGAGGTTGGACATTCGGATACATGAGACAGACCAGGACAACTCATATGTCCAGATCAGAGGCAAGATAATATTCCTTAAATAATGTGGAGTAGGTGGATGGTCCCATGTGGGAGAGGGAATGTTAAGATTGGGATGAAGAAAGAGTTGTATGATGACAGTTTGGAGGAACTACAAATGAGTCAGTGGTGGAGAGTGTGATCTCGCTATGATCTGATCTTATTCTGGAAGGAAACCTTAGAACTTGTAGGACAGTATAGAACTACCTCTAGAGTAAAGTGACCAGTTTTTAAGCAGGAAACCATTCCTCCAGCAGGGGGGAGGGTGTTCTTGATGAAGAATTTGGTCTATATGGAGCGACAGAAATTTTCATAGAATGCAAAACTAGCATTGTAATATATTTATTTTTATTTTAAGATGCCACAGGATGCTGACAATTTTTTTAAACGCAGGGCATCTGGTCACCTTATGAGGTTTTTCAGGACTGTCATCTTCACGGGAATGGACATCTACATCATTTGCCCAGAGAGTGACTGGTGCAATTGAGCCACTCCTTAACCACTGCAATTCTAGAATTCTGTCTAAACTTTTGACTGTAAAGACAAGATCCTGAGGCTAAAACATAAAGGCCTGGGCTTGAGTTTGCTCTCCCCTTACCTGGCTGTGAAATCATGAGTGAATGTTATAACAACCTGGAAATAAGAATGAAACTACCTGCCTATCATTGCTTCCCCTTTGCTTCCCATGTTAGCACTTATGCCCTCCAAATGTTGCCAGTGTTGTCTTAGTTTTTTTCGCAGCAGCTTTTGTCCATGCCTTGTTTCTTGAAGTTGGCTTTGCGATGTTTACTTTCTTCACTTAGCTTTTGATTTCTCACCCCAATTTGACATAAAGCAGCCGCTTAAGGACTTGGTATTTTTTCCTCACCTACATTTATTGTGGCCCATACAGTTCAAAGGTGTTAGCCTGTGGACTGATGTGTGCCTCAGTCTCACCTTAGATGTGAACTATGTTTCTTATGAAAGTGCAGAGTAATATTTGCAGCTGGGAAGTTAAGTTGTTGGCCCTACTTGTCCTGTAAAATTCCAAACTTTATTAGGAGTCGATGTCACATTGGCTTTCAACCATCAGTCACTTCCCAAAGATGCAATGCTTTGCTTGATGTAAACAATCCATGTGTTTCTTTTCATTTAAAACTCTTTCTACTGAGTGTCTGTGACATCCAAGCCCTTGGGCTAGGTGAGTTGTTCAGTTGGTTCAGAGGTGGCCTCTGCCCTCCCAATGCTTTCTTACTCCATATAAAGACAGAGAGGAGGATAACTGGCTATGTGATTGAATGTGGCATCGAATAAATAATAAGTTAATGCACACAAAGCCTAGTACATGACTTATTTCAGAAGAAAAAGATGGAGACATTACCAGGAAGGGATCAGAGAGTGTATCCCTCAGGAGGAGACTATTAAACACTGAATTGTTGAATCTGTGTGCTGCGGTCCCAAGGCTATACTTGTGGATGTGATCTAACCTAATGGAATGGGAACCTCTTCCATCATACAATCTTATGGAACCAACCACTTGAAGTGATACTAGTGTAGGGTTGTTCCTTAATCCAATCATTTTGAGCTATAGAAAGAGCAGCATAGATGTAGGGCCATGGAGACTCACATGGAAAAAGATGGATGGATGCTCCAAGATCAAAGGAACACATGGGCAGTTGAAAAGGAATCACTAAGATGGATACCCTGATTTGGACTTCGAGCCTCCAGAACCGAGAAAACTTAATTTCTGTTCTTTAAGCCATCTATTTGTGATATTTATGTAAATAGAAGCACTGGGTAACTAAGACAGGGGCATTTGACCCAGACCTTGATAGTAGAATAAGAAATCTAAAAGTGGAGAGATCGAGGGAATGGATGGTGTACATAAGGATGTATAAGTTCATTGTTCCTACACTGTAGAACAGGCTGAACATACCAGCCACTCCTTGAGAAAAAGACGAGGCTTTCTGCTTCTGTGAAGAGTTACAGGGACAGGTCTACTCTAACTTACAAGGTCGCTATAAGTCAGAGTTGACTGAGGGCAGTGAGTTTAATTTTGAGTTTGAGATATTGCTTACAGCCTATTTCTTGTACTTTTCTTTATTGCATGCATACTGTAGGAAAACCAACAAATAGAAAAACATATAGCGAAAGATGGTAACATTCATCCAAGGGAAAAATAACTCCATATTTGGGTGACTTTTTGGGTGAATGTTCTTTTAGCTGGAATTCTTCAGTACTTACAGTTTATCCTTCTGTCTTCCATCTAATATATATAAATGTTCTTTGGTTTGATTTAAAAATTTCTAAAGTATCATTTTTAAGTGGGGCACGTTACTCTGTCACTTGGGTACATTCTATTTTATTTAATCAGTCCTCTATTGATGCCTGTTTCCAAAGTTTATAACTATTTATATCAGAGTTGCAATGAGCTAAATTGTTAATAAATCTTCATCTAGTCCCCAAAGGTTTTAGATGATGAGATGTGACATGATCCCACTTTAGTTGTTGTTAACTCATTTTTGAGGTACTATTAGTGAGATGAGATATTTCAAGTAGGGTGAAAGGGTAGCTAGGACAATATTCCATTATTGTAGGTCAGTGAAGAGTAGGGGAATTAGAGTACATTCTTTAGTCCATATACGTCAGAATCACAATTTTTTAAAAAAGAGAGCACTCAGAGCCTTGCTCCCACTCCCTTACGCTTATGCTAAACTTAATGAGTAACAATCTCTGGGGGTAGGAAAATACGTGCAACACAAATGTACCATTTATATGGAGATATATAAGAATATTCTTTGTCAATCATTTATATACATATGTGAGGGGGGAAAAAAAGAAAAAAGAAACCCGGAATCTCTTTTTCAACACTATGTATTTAAATTGCTTTACAAAACAACCCGATCACCTTCAAGGTACTCTTCATTACACTTAATACATTTGTCAAATCTGCCATTCCATTCTTGGAAACATTTAAAAAACTTATCATTACGGATGGCTGACAGCACCTCCCTCATTTTCTTCACCTCTTCTATGTCATCAAATTGCTGTTCTTTAATGCCCCCTTTCTTTCATAAAAACAAAAAGAAGTCACCGAGCAAGGTCAGGGGAGTAAGGCGCATGGGGCAAGAGAGGCATGCTGTTTTTTGCCCCAAACTTTCACACTGAGATGACTGCATGAGCAGGGGCAATCCTCACCCAATCCCCCCAGTCTGCCATAAACCAGGTCTTATTTTTGCACACTGGAAAACTTGATTAGCAGTCTGACCTGATGGCACGAACTGCAATGACACTATCCCCCTCACATCAACAAAAGAAACCAAAACAAGAAACCAAAATGAGCATTGTCTTGTCTTTGCTTTTACTTGAGAAGCTATTTTGAGGCAAGGCGACAATGGCATCTTCCACTGGTTTGACTGATGTTTGCTTTGGGATCAAGAGAAGAGCATCATGTCCCATCACCAGTAATGAATGACCTTGGGAAAAAAAGTCTGGGTTGCTTTGGAACTGTGCTTTCAAAGCATGGCAAGTTTCCATCCAATGCTCTTTTCCTGGTCACTCAGAAGCCACGGCACTCATTTCTCAGCAATCCTCGTTCCTGAATCTTCTTTGAAAGTCTCTGAAGCAAGATCTAAGATAGCCCACATAACTTCCCCAACTCTTCAATGGTCCATTTCTCATCTTTCAGCACAAGTGCATGGATTTTGGTGACATTTCAGTCCATTTAGGAAGCTGATGGGTGTGTAGAATGAAGTTGGTTATCAATTGATATTTTACCTTTGTTGAAACGAGAAATCACTGGTACACTTGAGTTTTTCCCATAGGGATATCCTTGTAAGCTTTGTTCAGCAACACAACAATGTCTGTGGCATTTTACCCCAAGCAGGAAGATTTTTACACAGCTTTGCACTCTTCTCTTAAATCAGCTATCACAAAAATTGAGATTTAAGTGAAACAGTTTTTATGAAAAAATTCATTGTGACCAGAGAGAACCTTCCCAGGTGACACCACTGTGTGCCCTAACTCAGAGTGAATTGCTGGATGTTCAGCTAGAGGGAAAAAGGCATACTATGAAATATATTATATATACATACATATGTATATTTCTGACTCCTGTTCCACTGTCATGTCTTTCTATGCCTCCTCTTATAGATGTGGCTATTGTTATTAATTCAGATGGTATATATAATAGTATTCACCTTGGTTGCCTTTAACACTTGTGCTTCTCCCTTATCTTATTTTTTCATGATAATTTTGTGCTGACCTTACCTTATTACTCATTCCCTTTCCTTTCATTCAAGTTAACATGTACCTCCCTTCTACTTAGTGATTAAACTCTCTTTCCCCTCCTTCTGGTGGCCTAGTGGGTTGTGAGTTGGGCTGCCAATTGCAAGGTCCCCAGTTCAAAGCCACCAGATACAGTGGATTAGCATAGCACTATGATTTGAAATAGACATGAGTGCTGTGGGTTTTATGGGTTTTTTTGTTTCCCTTTCAAGGATGTGTATTTTGTTTTTTAGTATGAAAACCTTGAGATTTTTTGCAATAGTGATCTCATGCAATGTTTGTATTTTTATGGACTTATTTGATTCAGCATAATGCTCACTAACTTTATCCATACTTTGAGTTGTCCCACAGATTGATCATGATTTTTAACACAATATTTTTTGTTTATCTTGTTTCTGTCTTTTTGCTATTGTGAATAATGTTATCAACGTGTGTGTACATATGTTTTTCTAATGACTTTTAATTCTCTAGTATATAAACCTAGTAATAGAGTTATTGTTTGATAGGAGATTTTTATTTTCAATTTTTAAGGTAAGTTCCATACTATTTTCTATAGTGTTTGTCCCTTTTTGCAGACCCTCTAGTAGTACATATGGTTCCCAATCTCTCCTCACCCTCACCAGCATTTGTTGTTTTTGGTTTCTTTGAGTTTTGCTCTTAATGATAAAAGGAGATGATAGCTCATGGTTGTTTTGATTGGCTTATCTTTAATGACAAGTGATTGAGAAGATTTTCCCATATTTGTTAGCCCTTTAAAGTATCTTTTTGGTGAAGCATCTGTCCATGTCTTTTGCCCATTTTTAAATGAGATTATTATTTTTGTTGTTGTTGTTGCAGTGTTGACTTTTTATATACCTTTTTGAGATTAGTTTCTTTTTTGATATGTCATTACAAAATCTCCACCACCCCCCCGCATCTAGGGGTTCATTTTTTACTATTGGTGAAAACTTTTGAAGCTCATAAACTGTTATTTTTAAGAGGTCCTAGTTTGTCTTTTCTCGTTTGTGTATTTTTTGGTTATGGCTGCTATGTGTTTAGCCACATATCAGGGCCTCTAAATTTACTTCCGTTTTATATTTGATGATTTTCATCCTTTTAGGCTTTACATTTATGTCTTTGACCAATTTTGACTTACTCTTTATCCATGGTGACAGATGTGAGCCCAGTGTCATTTTCTGGAAATGCATATCCAGTTTTACAAGCACCATTTGTTAAGGAGACTGTCTCTTCCTCATGTAATAGGTTTTTGTTCCTTTGTTAAAAATCAGCTTTCTCAGCCTGAGCCCGGTGGCGTAAGTGGTTGAGTGCAGAACTGCAGCCTGCAGCCTTGGCGGTTCAAATCCAGTGGCAGCTGGGTAGTGCCCACAACCACCAGAGGCAGTGATGCCCACCAAAAAAAAAAATCAGCTCTCTCTAGGTCAATGAATTTACCTGTGAGAACTCAGGTCTCTTTTATTGGCTCAGGTGTGTGTCATTGTCCTAATACTAGGCTTGGCTGAGAGAGGAGGTTGTTTAGTAGTTTTTGTGATCTGGAGATGCGAAGTCTCCTTTCCTTTCTCCTGATGGTGGTCCTCTTTCCTTTCCATATAAAGTTGGTGATTTGATCTTTCTCCCATTTATTTGAAGAAGGATGATGGAATTTGGATCAGGAAGGCATCGTACTGGTGAATTGCTTTGGGTAGTATTGGCAGTTTCACAATGTCGTATCTTTCCATGGCACGTTCCTCCATTCCTTATAATAATGATTTTTACTTTTCTTTGTATATTTCTATTGCATATTTCTCTATCTAGGTTTATTCAAGTATTTAATTTGGGGGGCATGGCTATTATAAACAGCTTTGCTTTCCTGATTTATTTTCCTGTTCTTTTTGTGTAAAGGAATTCCACTGATTTTTGCATGGGAGTTAGGGTGGTTTCCTTTCAGTAGATACTGATTGGCCAGTACTGAATTGTAAGGGCCTTGTTAGAAGACCTCCACGATATAGACTAGACTATAGAGGGATATTTCCATCTTGAGTCCCAGCTGCAAATCTTAGACACTGACTGTGTGGGTGCCCTGACTCCTGTAGGTGCTGGGTATACCTAACATTGTGTATGGGATCGAGACACTTACATTGCCTGCCTAAGTATGTGCTCCTCTGTTTCTCCTGTGTGCAGACTGGCATAAAGTCAGACTGCTGGCTTGGAGAATCTCTGTCTAAAGCAGATAAACCGTGTGCTCTGTGATGACCCTAGACAAATTGTTTATCTTCTCAGAGCCTTCGTTCCATTATCTGCAAAATGGAACTCCTTACTGTGTCTACCCCAGAAGGCTGCTGTCAGAACAGTGCCAGGCACAAAGGAAGTGCTGCTGTGTGCTCAGTTTTTATTCTGAAATAGATGTCTACGAAAAGAAGTACTCAGTGTGTGTGATTCATGTGTGATTCAATGTGTGGCTCCACTTCTCAAGCAACAGAGACTAAAGGTAGAAAGGTCGCCATGGTCTATAAATGGGTCAGAATGGAGGACAGAGCCCATGGTCCCCGACTCCACTTTCTGTATGATTTTAAAAAATTGTAATTGTGTCTCTGACGCTTTTGATCAGGGCAAAGCAATTGAACTCGTCTTCTTGTTGTGGCTGTTCTTCAGGGTCTCCTATTGTCTCGTAGGAGCCAGTCATTGATGTGCGAGAACTCTTAAGTTAACCTGCAGCGATTGTGTGCACACGTGGCTCTCATTTGTATGCCCCAAAGATCTCTTGTCCACAGTTTTTTGTTTCCAGGACCTTTTCCTATAGGCATCCAGCCTTTTCTTGAGATAATGGATACATTGTCTTAGATACCCCCCTGTTGCCAGTTTGAGCTCGGTGCTCTTAGAAAGGCAAGTTACGGATGCATTGGCATCAGCAGACAACATTTTGAATAGCAAAGTCTCATCCTGACTCAAAATAGGGTTCTTTTCAGCCTCCTTGCCCACTCCTTTGTATGCTATTATTTGCTATTAAATCGGAGCCCCTGTTGCATGTAGTTCTCAGAAGTCCTTCCACTAGTAGACCTGTTCGATGTTAGGTCAACTGAAAGAGCTTTTTTCTCAAACTGCTACCTATATTAGCTTCCTCCAGTGTCCATTCACATCACTACAATAGCTGTGCATCCAAATAACAAGATCTATTCTCTCCTAGTTCGGCAGTAAGGAGGTATGTTGGCTTTGAATCCTATGAAACTAGCTTTTCAACATCACTTAATCCGCCTGAAACTCGAGGGAAGCAGCTCCAGTTAATAGTCTAGGTAATCATAAATTTGTCCTTTGCATCACCAACTATTTTTCATTGGAACATGCAGAATAAGTGAGTATTTGTAATATCTTTACCACCACTTCGCTTGGTTCACACAACTAATGGTGAATATAGTTTATCTTCTCTTCGTGACCCTTGTGTCTTTATAAAGTACAATAAAAAGCAGAGCACTTTTTTCCAGTACTGTACTTCCTTTAGGCCCTCCTGAGGCCCGTGCAAGAAAGCTTTCCAATCGACCAAATGCTCCTAGGCCAATGTTCTGGCAGTTTCCTGTCTCCTGCCCTGGCAGGATCAAAGCTACCACCTACCACTTTCAATGGCTGTTGGAGACTTTCTGGTACTACTTGGTTCCACCCTCTCATAGGATGGTTCCCCTGCATTGAGAATTGATGATTTGGGTGCATTGAGAATGGCGCTTTAAGGACCGAGGGTTTACATGTTGGGCAGCCATGTACATGAGAGGCTGTTCAAAACCATCAGCAGCTCTGTGAGGGAAAGACGGGGCTTTCTCCTCTCCCAGTCTCTGAAACCCACAGGGAGTTGCCGTGCACCCGCATGGACTCTGTGGCAGTCAGAGAGTACATTGGCATGGGATCAGTACCTAGGTTGACTAAAACTTTGTGTAAAGTAGGAAAAAAGGTATTCGAGGTGAGTGATGCAGGGATTTGACTGTGAAAAATATTCTTAGAATTTTGGGTATGCAAGTATGTTTTTGAGTTTGAGTTGAAATTGATTGGGTAGGAGAGGGAGGGAAAGAGAGAGAGAGAGAGAGAGAGAGAGAGAGAGAAAACATGAGAATGAACTCTATTTTGCCCTGCTAATGTTATCCCTGAAGTTCTGGCTTGGTGAATGATCAGACAAAGTTTGTACTGGATAAGCAAGTAATTATGATAATATCTTCTCAAAAGACTTTTGGAAACTTTTTCTCTAAAGGATATCCCAAGATTACTTTTGATGGAGGCTTGGTGCTTGAGTTGGAGGTTACAGATTCCCAATTCATAGGAAAAATGACCTGTGGGGATCTCAATGGTTTCTTGCAAGGTGTGCACACACCTGCTTTAATAATCTTCTCAAGTAGCACCACCCAACAGTACTTTTAAAGAAGAGCTAATTAACATTTGGTTGGGGAAATAAAATTACCCGAGTGGGCATTTTGATCAGCATCCTTAATTGATAGTCATAAGAACATTTTTGACTTAAGCACACTTTTCTTTTCCCAACACACTAGCCAGATAGAAGACTAGTAACCTCCATAATCAGCCCTGGTGCATCACGTTTTAGGTGTTTGTCTGCATCCAGTCTTTGTGTACTTACCCAGTCTCCATTTAATAAAGCTGTCCCCATTGAGTCCAGCAGGCAGTCCCCTTGTGGTCTGCAAGCCCTTGTTTCTTGCTCAATATTTCAAAATCCTTAATCCAATCGATTGCTGTAGTCTATAATATGTATGTAGTTCTAGAAATGGAAAGTCTTGGAAGTGGTGCAAATTAATGATGTGTTAAGTATCACAATTTAAAGGAAAAAAGACAGTGGTGGGGGGAATGCAGAGGGAGATAGGTGGATGAAAAGGAGTGAGAAAAGAGAAACGGAGAGAAAAGGTTCAGTAAATAAATTTCAAAATCACCAAGATTGACAGTAGAAAAGGTCACAGCTATTTTACCATTTCAGGAGGCTGAATGCAACTAGCCTTCTAGTGGTGATGATTTTTTTAGTCATTTGAAGTTGTAGTTAGAATTTGGTACTAGGGACAAAGGCACTCACAGTAGGACTTTATTCCTGTTAGCTCATTGCCTGGAAAGTCCCTGTGCTTGGGGCAGACTTCTGGCGGGGGGTGGGGGTGGGCGTGGGAAGCAGCCAGGACTCTGTTCGCCCTGCACCCATGCTGTCCAATACCATCAAGGCACCCCAGCCCCTGGGGTACAGCAGAGTCAGTTAACCATTGACATGAGAAGCAGACATTGGGTAGCTCAAGCCCAGGGTCCTCAATGTGGGCTTTGCTGAATAGTCTTTTCCACAATAGACAGAAAGACAGTAATCACTTGGTACTGTTTTTCAATGGGGCATTTTGCTATTTTATCATTACCTGTCATGGCTTCTTTTAACCAGTGGCCCTTGGTATGAGAAAACCCAGCTCCCTTGCAGTATTCTGGATCAGAAGCTGGGAAGACATGTTTAGGGTCATTTTACCTTGAATTGGTCATTCCTATTAGGTTGGAAAAAAGCTGGCCTTTAGGATTTAATGTGTAGGTTACAGACATGGAATATATTCTCTCCCTGGGAATTTCTATCCCCCTCACTGAGAACTTTTAGCATTAAATTATCATCCCCTCAATGTCAGGAGGCGATTATTCCTATACAGCATTTCAAGTTGTGCTTTGGCTAGGAAGGTATGTGTTCTGTATGGCACCAACTGTGGGGTGAAGGAATAGAGACTGGTATGTGGGGTGGGGTGGCAGAGCAGTGATGGACTGAGACCTAAACAGGTATCATCCACCATTACCTGCCATTTCCTCTCTGGTTCCTCACACATGATAATGAGATGTGTTAGCACAGTGGTTCTCAACTTTCCTAATGGTGAGACCCTTTCATACAGTTCCTCATGTTGTGGTGATCCCCCTCCATAACATGATTTTCGTTGGTTCTTCATCTTCACCTTCACTGCCATTTTGCTACTGATATGAAGGGCGCGACGGCTGTGAAAGGGTGATTTGACTCCCAAAGGGGTTACAACCCACAGGTTGAGAACTGATGGTCTACAGGGTTTACTGAAACCTATTCAACATCATAACACCACAAAAAAAACCCTCAACACACCAAACTGCCAAGTGGGCTGGTGGCTGTCCAAGAGATGCCTTGCATCAGCCAGGACAGTGAACCCAGGTCTTTCACAAAAGAAGCCAATTACTCTCCCATTTTACCATCAGGGTCATGTGAGGTAAGTAATACCCTGGGCTAAAAAGGATGTCCAATAAGCCCAGCAGGTGACTGTACTTAGTTGCCTTCTGCAGATAGAGGGGCTGAGGTTTACTGTAAACAAGGTGAATTAGTATTTTATGTACATAATATAAGAACTATATAAGAACTATAATATAATATAACTATAATATAATATAATAAGAACTATATCTAGTTGACCTGTCTTACCCAGTGACCAGGGATCTAGTAGGCACTCTAAAAGTCTGGGCACATAGGCTTCCTGTGGTGGGTACACCCACATTGGCCACCTTCCCATCCTCTGTATTAGATGGGTTTTGTCCCACTAGGCTGACTGGCTAGACGGTTTCATGGACCTTCAGGCTCCTTTGGACCCCTCACAGGATGTCTTTTGACCACGAGAAGATGACCAGGAGCTAGAGTAATCAAGATGGTCCCAATTATTCCCACCTGATTCCTTTTGTCAGAACAAGACAAATAACCAACGTTTATTCTGATCTTTTCATGTATTCCTTTAATTAATTCTCACATAACTTATGAGGAATTAATTCTATTTCTCAAGTCCACATATTAGGAGAGACCAAGGTTCAGAGAGGTAGCACCACTTACCCAACGCTACTTAACTTGAAGTCCATGAAACCAGGCCAGCTAGTGCCCACGTCTTCTTTCATACCAATGATGCTGTTCTCAAAAAAAGAAAGATTGCCTCATCCAGGAGTGCTAAGAATTAAAGCGATGTCTCATTTGACAGCAGATTTTGAGGAAACATGTATTTACATTTTCTTGGAGAGAGTACTGTGTTATTCTCTGGAAGTTTGAACCGTTCCTACTTTTATTGCCTGTATTACTGTTTATGGTGTTTTACGTGGTGGTATTTTTATCTTCCTCTCTGTGTTAGCTGTCATTTTTATCTGCAGAACCTATAGCCGATTACCTGTGCTTTTTTCACTCAACAACAAAAACATTGACAATAAACATCTCAGCCATTGATTGCAGCTTAGGGAAAAGGTGTGGTGAAACACATTTATCGTTACTCTATTTGGGGATCTATCTCTCTTTGTATGCAGGTAACAGATGTACTTGAAAAGAACTGGTGTTTACAGCACTGATTCACGACCCACAGAAAGAAGGTGTTGGTCTGGCCCCGCCCCTGGTGAAGCATGTGTCTGGAGGGCTCTGTCGTCCGGAGGGGTTGAGCTCTCCAGTTCTCAGACACACCTACTCCCTAGACTTGAATGGGATTTGAACTGTATTCTCAGACACTTGCTGTTAGTAGTGGGTTAACAAGCAGTATTTTTTATGCATCTACAGAGTGTCAGTACTAAACTGGATATACATGGTCACTACATTCATGGTCTATTAGGTGGGGGGGGGTCTTGGAAGAGCTCTTGTTGTTAGGTGTCACTCAGTCAGTTCTGATGCATAGTGACCTTAAGAACAACAGAAGGTCAAACTGATGGCTCCTGCCTCAGTCTCATAGTCAGTGCTCTGTTAGAGCCCATTTCATCGATTCACTTGAGCTATTATTCCTGGGCTTTCAAAAATGTGGAGAATAATGGAAGGAAAAATATTCCAATTTCCCGCAAAACTTTTGAAATGCTCTCCTATGTACAAATCCCAACTTCAGAGTCTTGAGCATCCCTTTTCTTTTCTTTCCTTTCCTTTCTTTTCTCTCTTTTTAATAACCCTGGTGGGCTCTTTCTTAGAACATTGTATTGTGATTTGGCTAATAATTTCCCAAGCAAATGAGCTTCCCATTCCAATGTGAAGCTCTTCTTTGTTTCCAGATGTGGGTTGCAACACATTGAATGTTTTGATATGGTGGTATTTTTTTTTGATGTGGTGGTATTTTTATCTTTCTCTCTCTTGGTTTCCCATTTCCATTGACCTTCTTCCATGACCCTTCATGCCTTTTGGACTTTGTTTAGGAGCAAGTGCCACCCTTTGGGGCCCTGTGGTTGCTGGTTGTGAGGTGCTTGCTCCGCAGGGAGCTCCCCATTGTTCACTTTATAGTTCTGTGTATTGTTGGCGTGAAAGGTAATCTCAAGAGTGGGTGCCATTCCAGGTTTGAAGGGGGCTTATGGGCCACCACCCTGAGAGTCTACCATTCTCTGTTAGACCTATCGTTCTGATTATTTATTTATTTATTGTGGCATCACTGCCCTGGTGGGAGTAAGAAGCCCAGCCTTGCTTCTGGAGAGCTTCTGCTGGATTTGAACCATCAACCCTGTGAGCTGCAGTCCTGCACACAACCACTAGACCACCAGAGCTCAGCCTGTTCTGATCATTTTATGATGTTTTAAGTGTGTTTTATGTTTTTTGCCACTCAGTGCTGGACTCTCTATTGTGACTCTCTATTGTGACCTGGGCATCATCTATCTTTTGCTTTATTCCTGTATGATGTCCTTGATGTCATCCTATAATGGTCGTCAATGTTCTATGTGTCAAATCTATCTTTGAAATGATGTGTAAATTCTGGTGGGATGCACTCAAGGTTGGAATTTGACTTTTGTGGAGTCATTTTAATTTTCCTCAGCTTAAATTTGAACATGCTGAGGAACAATCGATGGTTTGTGTGTTAGGCCAGGTTGACTAAAGAAACAAATCCAGAGACATTCATATGTGTGTTGAGAGAGTTTTCTATCAAACAGAAATCGGATATTGAGAAAACATCCCAGGTAAGTCCAGATCAAGTTCATAAATCTGATATTAGCCCATATGTCCAATACTATCCCATAATTTCCTCTTCAGACACATGTAGCCACTTGTAATGATGCCAAATGCAGGAAGATCACAGGTGGGTGGATGAAAAATCTTGTGGATCCAGTGATGGTGGAAGCATCTCAGGTCTCTATATGGTTCTTCCAGTTCTATGAGTGTGGCTGCTCAACACACCTCCTGGTGGCCTGTCAACAGGAGGGTGAATGGAGAGAGAGAGAGAGAGAGAGAGAGAGAGAGAGAGAGAGAGAGAGAGTAGAAGAAGAAGAAGAAGAAGAAGAAGAAGAAGAGGAGGAGGAGGAGGAGGAGGAGGAGGAGGAGGAGGAGGAAGAGGAAGGGGAGGGAAAGGGAGGGGAGGAGAGGAGAGAGAGGAGATAGACCTGTCCAGAGGCCCGCTTCTGATGGCAGAATCAAAAGAGAGGAAGTTCCCCAAATCCTCATGTGAAGGCCCCTCCCACAAGGACGCATCATCAGGCTGTGACTTGATTGACAGGCTAGACCCCGCCCTTATATTTATTTATCAAGTTGACATGAAATTATGTAGCTACCATAATTTGTTCTACAGTTCTACTTGACAGTATTTATTTTTGCCAGGGTCTCTTTCCACAAATGTATTAGTTAAAATTCCTATGTATTTCATCTTATGAGTGAGGTCCATGTACATAGTCATTAATGAATCATGGTTTCACATATGGTCAATTTCAGAGTGCAGTAATTGGTAGGACAAGAAGGTAAGAGTATCTCTGCACATACGGTTCCCTCTCCATAGACTCCCCCATCAATGTTCCCTGCACAGTCTCCTATTGTGCATCTTATTTTTCTTGCCATGTCTAGCATAGTATCATACCTATCATGTAGTTTTATTTCATTATTTGTTAAGTTAACTGAATCCATAAGGGACCATCAGAGATGACAGATAGCTTTTACTCTTTGTTAGGGTAGCTTCTCCTTTCAGCCACACACAAATCACTTGCAGACAAACAAGAACAAGCAACATTCCTTTCAATCACCCTGGAATAATTTGGAAAGCCTGAACATTACTGGTACCTTGAATTGGATGCCCTTCGCTTGTTCTGTTTTTTAAGATTAAGGAATTTAGCACTTAATTTAATAATTTCTTTTATAAAAGATGCTCTAAAATACTGAATAACAACAGAAAATGCAATCGAATTTTTACCTGTCCATACCACAAACAGCAAAGCAGCATACTAACACTTTCTGCAATTTGAATGTCTCTGTTTATAAATGAGGACACTTAATTCATGCCTCTTTCATGGACTCCACTGGGTGTTTGAAATAGGTGGATTTAGACAGTAAGGAACTCAATAAATCCTGGCCTGACTTGTTTAGAAATGTGGTGACAGGTTTATATTCATTAATAGCAAATAATTTGGGTATGTGGACAAGCACCGAGCCTGAAATCAAAAGAACTGGGCTGGAGACCACAGTGGGTACTTTACCAGCCGTGTGATGCTCGCAAGTCACTTGACATCCTTGAGCTGCTGCTTCCTCTCATCAGGAGTGGAGAGAATCACACCTCTCTGGAGGATCAGATGAGGTCATGTATGTGAAAGTGCTTGGCGAACTGGAACTTTCTTCCCAATGGAAAGGCTGCTTGTTATTGAAATACTTGCCTGAGCCTTCTGAGGTCTGAGGAGATGGGATCCTTGCCTAGTCATTATTGTTTATTTCCCCTGCACTCTATTTTCTAACTCAGAATCCTTTGGGGGGTATACTCATTACATGCTGGCTTTTAGCAGCATGGTCGACAGTTCGAAGACACCAGGCACTCTTTGAGAGGAAGGGAGGAAGTTCTTTCTACTCCTGTAAAGGCGCAGAGTTTCAGAAACCCACAAAGGGAAGTCCTACCATTCCTATCAAATTGCCGTGAGTTGAAATTGAGTTGAGACTGACTCTAGTCTCTATGATATGAGACTTTTGGTAGTTTTCTCTGGGCCCTGGGCCCTGGCATCTTTATGGAATCTGCTGTTCATGTCAAAATGCCTGATGAGATGATGGGTCACAGACATATTATGTGAGTTCAGTACAGGCCTGCTGTGACTAAAGGATTTTATCTTGAGAACAGAAAGAGTCCCTGGGTTTCAGGTAGAAAGGCAGAAAACCCAAATCCCACAATCCTGCTTTCTCACTGGCTTTTCTCCCTCTGCAT
This sequence comes from Nesogale talazaci, assembly GCA_004026705.1. Classification (NCBI taxonomy): domain Eukaryota; kingdom Metazoa; phylum Chordata; class Mammalia; order Afrosoricida; family Tenrecidae; genus Nesogale; species Nesogale talazaci. The sequence goes on from PVJH01000179.1 coordinate 285,383, forward strand.
TAGTTTCTCTAAAGCTTCCAGCTCTGTCCTTAAGAACTTTACTTTTGGAATTGGGCAAAAATGAGTTTGAAACTCCTCTTTACTACTTACTAGAAGTTTGATTTGAGAAAGTCATTCATCCTCCTAAGCCTCACTTTGCCCATCTGTACACTAGCTTATAAGAATATATACCATGGATTATGCACAGAATTAATAATATGTCCATAGGACTCTTGGAGATGATGAATTTTTACATAAATAGCACTTGCCTTCTGTGTTTCCCTACCAACTGCTCTCATTCCACCCACGCAATTGGGAGGTATTTTCTAAGACTGTTAGGAAATTTTTTCCTACATGTGGTTGTAAAAAACTTTGTGTAGTGTGCTTACAAAACTACTTCCCTCGGGTGAGGGAAAAGTTGACAAACATAGAAGACAGGGATTGTTTTCATAAAATATGCCATCATACATTATAATATACTTAGTGAATTGCTCGGTGGAGTCAATAATGATGAATATGGTGACTGTGACCGTTATTATTATTATTGATGCTGCTTTCAGTGAATCCTGGGAAGAGAAGGGTTTTAAAGTTTCTGGCTAAATAGTGATTGAAGTCACACACCACAGCATGTAATGTAGACAAGAAGTAGCCTGGAGACTTGATGAAAGACTGCATAGTCCTCTGACCCTTTTATCAATAGAAGACAGCCCCTAGACAGTTTGGGAAAAGAGATTTACAGGGCCTTCCACTTTTGAACTCTTACTCTGTGCTGAGAATTACAACAGTGATTGGCTTTTGTCAATCCCCAGACCCAATTTTGTCATGCTATTTAGCTTATTTAGTCTATTTCTTCATGTGGACAATTAAGATAAGTCTACTTATGTTACGGGGAAAATATGGAAAATCATGGAATAATATATTCAAAGTACCTATGTCAGTGCAGGTCATTCATTTATTTGATTTTTGTGTGTGTGACATCACTGCCCTGGTGGGAATAGGAGGTCCAGCCTTGCTCTTGGAGAGCTGCTGCTGGATTTGAACCATCAACCATGTGGGCCGCAGTCCCGCACATAACCCCTATGCCACCAGGCCTCAGCCCCTATTAGTTTTTTTAATGCATTGTTCAATGTATACCCTGTGCCAGGTGCAGTAGTAGGTATTATGGGTTATACATTAAAGAATTAACACAACAAACTTGCCTACTATCCTTTGACAGACATGCTTATGCAGTTGACCCTTCAATGATATCTGGAAACTTGGATTCAGAATTCTCCCCATTCCTTAAGTGATAGGGACAGGGGGACACTGCATCCACAGTATTTGTACAAATGCTTAGTTTTATGCTTAAGACTGGATTCCCTGCTGGAATCTGGAATTTTGTTACACACTTGGCGGAGAGTGCTTACGTGACTTGTTACCAATAACAACTCTGGGCATGGAGCCTCTAATGAGCTTCCCTGGTAGACAATATTTCACACATGGTGTCACAACTCATTTCTGGGAGAATTAAGCACACCCTGAATGCATCCAGTAGAATAGAACTTTGGAAGCTTGTTCCTACTTTTCTCTAGACCAGTAGTTCTCAACCTTCCTAATGCCATGAACCTTTAATATAGTTCCTTATGTTGTGGTGACCTCCTCAACCATAAAATCATTTTCATTGTTACTTTATCACTATCATTTTGCTACAGCTATGAATTTAGAGACCCCAGTGGAAGGGACATTCGACCTTCAAAGGGATTGAGACCTACAGATTGAGGACTGCTGCTCTAGACTTTACCACCACATGGTCCATTTCCCATTGCTTGTTGTTCTTTATATCCTTTCAGCATAATACATCTAGTTGCGAGTACACATATGAGTGGGCTTCAAAAATTCTTAGAAAAATGGAATGGCAAGATAATTCAAATTGCCCATGAACAATTTCATGGACAATGGAAGTTTCCTCCAATATGCTGAAGACAATGGGTTCCCCTAGTGCATCACTGAATCTGCAAGGGGCCTTGGGTATCCTGAAGATTTAAGTAAGATTAGATAGCACTATGACTCTCTGCAGGGTTGGTTTGGGGTTAGGGGGTTTTGCCAGGTAGTGAAATGACTGGACAAGAAGGAAAAGCAATTTAAGTTAAAGAAGGACTAAAGTCATGCACTGCAGTATCTCAGATGGAAGAGAAGTGGCCTGAGGACTTGATAGAGAATGTCATAGTGCCCTGACGCTTCCATTTTCTCTTAGCTAAAGGAGTAAAATGCCCGGCGAACAGGAAGCAGACTGTCTGATGCAAGATTTCAGAGTGAGAATGTTTCAAATGCATGTGGGGTCACTATGGATAAGTGATGGTGAGTGTTGCAGAAAGTAGGACACCAAATAACTGAGGCCAGAGCTTGGCTATATCATCCCCATGTACACTGTAGTCATCTAAGACAGTGGTTCCCCATCTGTGCGTCGAGAGCCCTCTGGGAGTCGAGCAACCCTTAAACAGGGGTCGCCCGATTCTTAACAGTAGCAAAACGGCAGTGATGAAGCATCAATGAAAATTATTTTATTGGGGAGGGATCACCACCACATGAGGCACTGTATGAAAGGTCATGGTATGAGGAAGGTTGAGACCACTGCTCTAGGATGAAGGGAGGGCTTAGAATGGAGACAAGACTAGGTGTTCGGTTCCTTCTGTGAATGTGATCAAGTGCCTGAGGTGACAGTGATGAGGCGACAGGGAGGGCCCTAGAGCAGCCTGATATGGAACCTCAAAGAAGAGACAGGATTCTTTTAATATGAGAGTTGCTTGGCCTGTTTCCTACAGGTTGTTTTTACTGGGGGCAGTTTCTGTGTTGGCCTCCAGGTATGGATATCCCATTTGGATGTGTCCAGACCGTTTACTGTCTTCCACGCCCTAACCTTGAGGTGATAACATTTTTACTATGGTTCTGCAAAAACCTTCTCAGCTCAACTGCTTTGAACTTCATGCTGGGAGAGACCTGTGGTTGTCTGCGGAATCTGCTTCCAGCAACCACGCAGCCCTGTGGTTGGAATGCTGCTGCTGATCCTTTTTATCAGTAGTGCTTCCCAGAATGGAGTCCATTCCAAACAAGTTCTTTAAATCCATAGCGTTGAAGACTCCATGATCAAATATTTCAGAACCAAGGAATTTGACTGTGTGGATCATGGCACAGTATAGGTGGTACAGCAAACAGCATGGAGGTAGACAGGTCTGACCTCCTCTGGCCTCCCCATTGTTGCGACATGCCTCCACACTCCATCCTTTCTTACCCATTCTGACACCAATGGTTCCTCCCACACCACTCAGTGTCTGCACTGGGTTTGATGATATTTTGCTATGGCCACACAGAACTCACAGACAAGACTCAAGATCAGGGGATTCATTGGGGAAGTCAATGGATTACCAAAAGTAAGAAGCCCATCATTTGTCTCCTCAGCCAGCCACCAGGTCTCTCTCTGGTTCTTTGTTCCAAAGTTCTGTAGTCTCAGGCCAGATAACAGGAAGGTACTCCGTAGGCATGAAGCTGCTCCTCTGAATCTCTGTGCCAGCATCTGGGATGCATCTCCTTCTTTCTACCACTGCCACTTCAGACAGAGATTGTCAACGTGCCCTTCCAAGGTCCTCTTCTCTCTCTGCTGCTTCAAAGATGCCTCATGCTTACAGCCATGTTGTTGACAAAAACTGACCAATCACCTCTACTAGTGTCACACACACCCTATTGGCATAGGTCTTCCAATCATTGGGTGAGAGTTAGACACTTGGGTAGAAGAGTCACATGAAGACATTTTACTCTGTCACAGATGATGTTATGAAGAGTTTGAATTCAGAAAACTCAATTGTACTTACGTGGAACCTGTACCTTGACCACAAGACAAGTGTTCCAAAAGAGCAGGAAATGCAGCATAGTTCAGAATTAGTAAGTGTGCACAGCCAGTTAATATGTTTCCACTTATTGCAGTTTATATTCTGAACAAATAATTTGTGAAGCTGGACTTTGGGGAGAGTATGGGTGGCATCGGGATGGAAGGAATAGCCATCTGCAATACACATATGGCACCACCTTGGTTGCGGAAAGTGGGGTACTTAACTGATGAAAGGCAAAGGCTACAGCTATCAATATGGACTATGTATGAATGTGAAGAAAGTGAAGTTTGTAATAACTGGACTGATAACATCATGATAAGTGGGAAAAATGGAAATTGTGAACAACTGCATTCTGCTAGTCAAGACATCAAAGTACTGCATTGAGTAAATTTCCTGCAAAAGAGTTCTTTAAAGTTTTTTGAAAATCTAACGCCTTCATTTTTATGACTAGGGTGTACCTGACCCAAGTCCTGCTATTTTCAGTCACCTCACTTGCAGGTGACAGCTAGACAATGAGAAAAGAAGATGGGAGGAGATTTGGCAGGATTGACTGGTGTTTGTGAAGAATGTTGAATACACTGTGGAGTAGCAAGAGACTAGCAAATCTTTGCTGAAAAAAGTACCCAACCCCCCAACTCACAGTCATCCAGTCAAGACTGACTCCTATCAACCTTCCTGTGAATTTTTGAGATCGTGACTGTTTAGGGGAATATGAAACTCAGTCTTTCCCTTGTGGAGCTCCTTGTGGTTTTGAATTGCCACCCATGAGGATGGCAACCCAGCACAAAACCACGCTGCCCTCTGGTTTCTAGAGAACGTACAGCCAGGATTATCCTTAGGAAGGAGAGGTGCAACCTGTCTACTTGTGCTGACACAAAGGCAATTAGCAAGAGCTACAGGGAACCGTGTCATAGAGTTTTTTTTACCATTCATTATTGCATAAAGACCCAATGTAAATTTGCAGTAGAGACACAAAGGTACACTAGCATTTGTCAGATGTACCTGATCATTGATTTCTTTGGAAACACATTGTCGATTTAGTTAAATGGTTGATTGGCAGGATAGATGTGGATTTTCCCCCTGACCAATCATTACAACATTGGTGTTTTGTCATTCTTCTGAAATATGTAGGCTAGTAGGATTTCTGCTCCCATAATGATTTACAGCCTCAGAAACCCACAGAACAGTTCTGCTGTGCCCAATAGGGTCATGGTGAGTCAGAACTGACTTGATATAATGTCTTTGGAGACCACATCTCACGGTGTTTCTAAGTTTAAATACCACAAATTACTCCATTTTGTTAGAATTAGCACATTAAAATATTTGTTTAGACTTCCTGTCATTCTAACATTAAGTGCCAATATTTAGAAATCAACTAACAGCATTTCATTTTCCTTTGGAAGAATTCCCATCACTAAGATTAGAATTTTAAAAAGAAAGCAGTCATTTTTCAGAGGCCTCCTGCTCTTACTATAATTAAAAAATGGCAGCATAAATTTCAAATTAATCACATTACTTTCTCTTAACGTACCGAAAAAACTTCTTTACAAACAAAACCCCATCATTCATAAAAATTAATGCTATGTCCAGTATTAGATACATATTTTGAAATAAACAAAGAAATAGGTTCTAACAAGCATTTTATGAAATTTAATTGGATGAGGAATTTATAACCAACAGTTTTATGTAACTTCTTGGTTCCATGAGATATCCATTCTTAATGGCTCAGGTTTCTTAATAAGCAAACCAAACACAAATATGAACATATCATAAATATTTGTGATGTTGCCAAAGTGCTATGTGCAGGAAGGTGCTGCACTCTAGGTGTTTAGGTTGGTCAGAAAAAGAAAGTGAAACATAAGGAATTAACCTTACACCTGGATACGTTTGAATGGTATCAATGTCAGTATCCAGGATGGGTGGGCAGGAGAGCATAGTAAACCTAAAGGCCCCCCCAAAAAAATAGCTGCAAAGGCTCATAATCCCAATGCCAGAGTCTCTGAAAGAGTGAGTAGCTACTTAATTGGGGTCACCATGAGTTAGGTTGAAATAAACTCATTGCCAAGTAATCACAGCAATGGTTTCCTAAATAAAAAAGAAATCCTCACAGTAGAAGATTCTTCTGCCATAAGGGGATAGGAAAGGCTAATACACATTGTCATATGAGTAAAATTTGAAAACAATGTGGTAAGTGAAATAAATCAGACAAATACAATATGATTATTGTAGGATCTCACTTAAATGAAATGGCTAGAACCGTCATATGTCTCCACCAAACCACTGCCATCAAGTCTATTCTAACACAGAGCTATTCTATATAAGCTTTCCGAGATGAACCGTCTTTACAGAAACACATGGTCACATCTTTCTCCTGTGGTGGCTTTGAAGCACTGACCTTAGAGTTACTGATCCAACACTGAGTGCACGTTGCCACCAGGGTTCCTTAGGCATGTGTATAGATACATTTTTTTAAAAAAATAAAATTAAAAAGGACATTTTGTAGACATTTCCAGGGACCTGGAAGAAATGAAGTTTTGTTAAAGGGACATTGAGTTTTTCATAGGAATGATGTAAAGCATTTGAAATTGATAGTTGCTATGGTCATACGATTTGTGAATACAATTAATGTCACTGAATTATACATTTGGGGATATATTTTACTGCCTTTTAAAAACTGTACAAATGTATTAAATCAGGAATGATACAGGAGATCAGACGACAAATGTCAGAGAAAACTATACATTTGCTAAAGAACTATATCCTCTAATGTAGACTGATAAATTCGATAAATCAAAGTATGAATGAATGGCTCACTGCAAAATTACAACATGATAAAAATTTATACAAGATTAAAGAGAATATATGAATAAATCCATCACAGAGTAGGAAATGAAAAAAGTCAGTAAAGTCCTACCATGAAATCCATACAAGTAATGGATACCTGGACTGGATAGATTAAAGAAAGCCCCTCCCCCAAATTTGAAACAAATTATAGTAATCAATTTTGGCTCCCTATGCTATGAAAGACACACTCACCACAGACATGCAATATTTAAAATTCCTAATATATGCTTAAATTCTACATGGTAACAGTCAGTAGGACCAGTTTTCAGCTAATGCGTTAGATTCACAAAAGTTTAAATGACTTGTTTAATTCCCACAGAAAATACAAGCTGTTGAGCTCGAAATTGAACCCAGATATATCTGACTCTGAAGCTGAGAATCATTCCTTGTGCTATTCTCTCTCTAGGAATAGATCTTTATCTCCCATAAATGGTTTTTAAATGTTGGACTGATGTTCGTTTCATGCATTTGCTTTGGGGGGGAAAGAGGATTTTAATGTCAGCTGGAGGAAAAAAGATATATCATGTTACTTATGGGTATTAATTACTCAATAATTATCAGCTGAAACTTTTTTCACTTCTAAGTTGATTTTTGACACAGTTGGGTGTGCTTGACAGAGCCATAGGATAAGATGACAAAATGAGAATTTCCATGATTATTAATCCTACCAACATGAAGCATAGTAAAAATCTAAATTAACACTGTAGGTGGTGAAACAGAACAACAAGAGGAACAGGATTTTTAGAGAAAGGCATCTGAGGGGTTAAGCACTTGGCTGCTGTCTGAAAGGTTGCTGTTTTGTTCCCACCAACTACTCCAGGGAAGCATAGTGATTACAGCTGTGGAAAGGTTCTGGGACAGTTCTCCCCCTTTCTACAGGGCCACTATGAAATGAAATTGACTGATGGCAGTCGGTTCATTTTCAGAGAATTTCTTTTTTAACTGGATAAAAAGTAAGGAATGTGTGTGTGTGCTCACCTTCTGATATATGTAGAAGAAACAAAGTTCTTATAGAAATGTGAAAAACACAGAAAGGAGTCCTTTTCCTCCCACTTTTAAAGACTGTTAAGGATTGAAACATAGCTACTAGTCATGAATGCTATCAGTCAAGAAAGCCAAATCTGTTTTTCACGGGGCCTGAAATGGTGACAGCTGCATAAACCCAAACCAAACTCCTTGCCATGGAGGCAATGCTGCCTCATAGTGATGCTCCTGTGGACTTTCCAGCTGCTGGTGCTTTTGACTTGCCAATCACACAGATGACAGCCCAACACATAACCAAGACACCACCAGAACTCTGGCTGAAAGGGTGTGCATGTAGCATAGAAAGAACATCAACACCAAAGTAATTGACTCAGAGTCACTTCTAGAATAGGGTTTACCGGAGGTAGAAATCGTTCTGGAAGCAGGCAGCCTCAGCTTTCTCCTGCGGAGAGATGCGTGAGTTTGAACCTTTCTGTGAGCAGTTCAACACTTGCCTTCAGGTTAAGGTTGAAAATGTCATGAGAGCTAAGGGGAGTCAGCAGACCCAGTATGCTCCCAGTGACAAATATTGAAGAATGTAAGTGAGAAGGGAATCTGGAGGCAATGGAGGCCAAGTATAATAAATATTTAGACATTCCTTTCATCTGAGACATGAAATTTATTTAAATAAAATTATCCACTTTTAATGAGAAGGTCGTTATGAGTCTGAATCGATTTCGTAGCAGTGAGTGAATGAGAGGAGTAAGCAATACTGTATCAATGATGGGAGAGAGATGACAAAATATGATATGACAAAATGATATGACAAAATAATAATTTATAAATTATCAGTGGTTCATGGGGAAATGGGGAGGGAGGGAAAATGAAGAGTGAATACCAGGGGCTCAAGCAGAAAGCAAATGTTTTGAGAACAATGAGGGAAACGAATGTACAAAAGTGTTTGACACGATGGATGAATGTGTGGCTTGTGATAAGAGTTGTGTGAGCCCCCAATGAAATGATGCAATAAAAAAGAAAAGCCTAAATACATGGGAAAGTAAAAAAAAATCATTGGTTTTAGATTCATTATTTCAGCAGGTTCCTTGTTGGGCTGCTAACTGCAAATTCAGCAGTTTAAAACCATGGGAGAAAAATGAGACTTTCTGCTCTTGTAGAGATTTATAGCTTCAGAAACCTACAGGGACTGTTTTATTCTGTCCTACGTGAGTTGGAATTGATTCAATCACAGTGAGTTTTTTGAGTTTTTTTCCATGTCAAGACTGATATGGTAAAGACCAGGTAAGATACTCTAAACCAGAGGTTCTCAACCTGTTAGTGAAGGAACCTCTCACAGGAGTCTCCCGATTCATAACAGTAGCAAAATGACAGTGATTTTATGGTTGGGGGGTCACCACCACATGAGGAACTGTATGAAAGGGTCCCTGCATTAGAAAGGATGAGAACTACTGCTTTTAGAAGCTATGAAAAAACAGCTAGCAGAATTCACCTGCAGAATCAGGTAAGCAAAATAGGAAATACTTACAGAATTTCACACTCAAAGTTGTAATTTCTGCTGTTTTATCTTGAGAGACTTTTTTGCCCAATGTCGACCTCTTTCCTAGACTAGGCTGATAAACCAGATTTGCTACATAAATGCTAGTTGAAATCCTTTGAAAATGGCTAGGAATTGACTAGTGGCAGACTCCACAGTGTTAGCGAGTCAATGAGAGGAGAGAATAGGGCCTGCCCCATTTTTAGGCATATAAGACAGCAATGGTCAGTCAGAAATGAGAACATTATTGCATCTAGTTACTGAAATTTTCAAGCGAAGGTGGGACATGCCTCTTACTCTTTGCACTGGGCTTCGTCTCAGCATGTGGAGCATTCAGCTGGTACCACTTGACAAGTTGGCACTCATATGCCACGCCATCTTTGTACACCCTCCAGGAATGTGAGAAGGTTGAATGTGGACACCACACTGCCATCTCACTGCCTTAGTCTTCGGACTTTGTTCCAGCCCCTGATGGACAAGACCCTTCCTCCACTTTTCAGATGCAATGAAGCCCTCATTCTCCATCAAGAACCATCTCTGTTGTGAAATGCTTCTCAAACCCCCTGACACATCTGACTGTTGCTACACTGCACTGGTTTCATGAGGGGTTTAAAGCAGACAAAGTAGACCTATCTCTCCTTCATTTAACTCCTAAAAAACCAAAATCCAAAACAGTTCCCTGCCATCAAGTCAATCATGACTCCCAGTGACCCAATAAGATTGCGTAGAACTGCCTTGGCGGGCTTCCGAGCTTGTAACTCTTTATGGAAGCAGGGAGTAGTGTTCTTCTCCCAGGGGGGCTTGTGGTTCGAAACTGTGAATCTGTGTGATCACAGCCCAACTCTTCGCCACTACTCCATTAGGCCTTCAAAGTCCTGGAAGAAGGTGGGAGTTAGTCTTCCTTCTCTCCTGTCCTCCCAGTGCCAGGGGAGCCTAAAATAATAACCTGGACCATGGTGGGTCAGATGAAATACGTTTAAGGGTGTGAATTACACATGATACACATCCAGCTCACGACAAGTTTGTCAGCATTGAACTGCGCTCCACAGGATTTGCAATGGCTGATCTTTCTGCTCTTGCCAAGCGGGGTGCAGTTGAGAAGCCCGTCGCCCACTGCCTAGTGGCTCAGAGATGCCTTTGCTGGGAGGGGTAGGGGGCAAGTTTCCATCTCTTGAGAGGCATTTTCTTCTCAGGTGGAAAAGCACTGCCTACTCTATTGAGTGGGCAGGGGGAGAGGGCGGGCATAACCATCTCCAGACTATAGATAAGGAAGCCAAGGTCTGAGCTCTTCAATGCTCTTAAGTACATGCATGGAGGCCAGTCGAGTTACCTGGGTCTTCTGACTCCAAGTCCAGTGCTTTTTCCCCCCCCGTAGCACTGCACCTCAACCCTGGTATTCAACTTAGCCTTCAATGAGAAGATGCCAAGGTCAAAAGTCAGGCCCGTGAGCATGCTCTCTCTCTCTCTCTCTCTCTCTCTCTCTCTCTCTCTCTCTCTCTCTCACACACACACACACACACACACACACACACATACATGGTGCCAGGCAGTGAGTGCTAATGGCATAGTGGGTGTGAGGTAGCTGGTGGGGTGCACTGAGTGTATTCAGGTACAGTGAGCAGGGATAGGTAAGAAATCAGAGGTCTCAATACCTTGGGCTAGTGCCGAGCCAATGAACAGGTGGGTAATGTGGCCAGGCTGTGTTGAAGTGGAGGGATGGGAAAATCTCTTGTGCGATGCTAGACATGGTGGGGGAACTGTCTCCTGGAACAGTATGGGCAGGATGGGTTCTCTTGCCTTGGGCTTCAGTCACACCTGCCTACGTGCTACAATGCTTGTCCATTAGTCTGTGGCATGACCTTGTATGCCATTAAAAATACAGGACATCCAAGCAGCATTGATTTAAGTCCACCTATTCTGGGTGTTCCAGATACAGAGATGAACGAGCCCCTACCCCTGGCCTTAGAGAGGCCCATGCCTTATGTTTGAGAGAAAGAATTCCAGTCCCTAGTGATTGGGACTTCCCTCAGAGCGTGAACGAGGCCCGAACTGGGGGTAGAAGGCATATGAAATTGCCCTGGAACCTTGGCAGGGCAACATATCTAGAAGGTTGCTTAGAGGAGGGAGCTCTTGAACAGAATTGGAAATGATGAGTAGTAGTTCTTCAAGGAGAAGCAAATGGGGAGGACATTCTAGTCTAGGGGTCTACCAATGATTTCAACAGTCAGGTCATAAATAATGTAGGCTTTTCAGGCCATGGGATCTCTGGGCTGTTTACTCAAAGACAACCCCCCCCAAAGAAAAGCAGTCCAAGGCAATATGTGAGTGTATGTCCATGGCCTAGCCTTTTAAGGTATAGTTATACTTTTTCCCTTGATCAACCTGGATGCTAAAACCCTCAAAAGTGCAGCCCAGGAACCTCAGAGAGGTTCCTCAGAGAGTGTGTAGGCATTGGTAGCGGAGAGCAGAGATGCATGCGTGTTTGGCACACGGCCTGCATCACAAGAGCTAGAAGGTGACCAATTGCCACCTCCTGCACTTTTCACCCAATGTGAAACTTCTTTTCAAGGCCTTGGCTCCACAGCTGCAGTGCGCCTGCCAGCCACCCAACCTCCTTCAAACTGTCTCTCCTAACACGGGCCTACCTCCGTTACCCTGAAAGTCAGTGAAAGGATCTCTCGGGGGCATACTGGGTTAAGTGTTTGGTTATTAACTACAAGGTTGATGGTTCAAGTCCATCAGCTGTTCTGTGGGAGAACGATGTGGCGTGTGCTTCCATAAGAATTACTGATTTGGAAATTCTATGATGGTAGCTATATTCTGTCCTATAGGGTAGCTGTGAAATAAAATCGATTTCATGAGGGAATTGAGTTTGATCAGGACTTGCCGTTGATGGCAGCTCTCAAGTCGACCGCAGACATGCTGGAACAAAATGCTGTCCTGTCCTAAATCATCTGATTAGTTGCAGGTTGGACCATTACGGCCCATCATATTTTTCTTAGCCTTTTCTCCCAGGCCTTGTTTTTTGTCCATCTTAGCCTGGAAACTCCCCTGAAGTTCCTTTGGCAACATAGCAAGACACACATGTCCCCCCGCAAAGGGATGGGTGATTGTCCCTGAGGTACATTGGCCGGGAGTTCACTGAGGAGATTGAGTGATGTTTATCCTGGAATAGAAAAGATTCAGAGGGGCGTGATGATGAACTTTTCAAAAACGGTTCGTTCATAGAGTCAACATATTTTTAGCCAACACCCATGCTGTGTGGAGTGCTCAGAGGTGCTTTGTGCTGGGGACACAGCAGTTAATTAGACAAATACCAGCCCTCATGAGGACTGACCTTGAAAATATTTTATTTCCTCCTCAAATAAACACAGTTACTTACCAATGGGATTTGGTCACTTATTGTGCTCTATACCCTTTCTCCGCCATTGAAATCTGAATGGAGACTTCTTTTGTAGGTTTCTCACCTTGACTTTTATGCACAAACTCTTTGAAACTGACATTCTAATAGAGAAGATAGACGAAGTGTGCAGTGAGGGGAAAAAAAAGAAGGCACTATAAACAGATAGTGTCTATGAAGCTGGTTTAGATAGGTGAGACTTCCCTTTAGACAACCAGACTTAAGTTGAGAACTGACTACAGCGAGCAACCCAGCTGAACAACTGGCAAGAGTATGTCCCAGGAGACAAGGACTTTGAGAAGTGGCATGGAGCCAAACTCTACAGAACCTTATAAACCAAAGAGGAGCCCTGGTACTGCTGTAGGATGTGTATTGAACTGTTGACCTCAAGATCTGTAGTTCGAACCCACTGCCCACTCCTTTGGAGAAAGATGAGACTATCAGATCCTGTAACTGTGGACAGTCTTACAAATCCTATCTAGGGTTGTTTCGAGTCAGCCTTGCCTTCATGGCAGTAAACTCTATACACCTTTGGTAGTTCAGTGGTTGAAGCACTCTGATGGGAATTGAAAAGGCAGTAGTTTCAGCCCACCCACCACTCCATGGAACCAAGAAATGAAAGTATGATGGTATAAAGCTTGACAACTTTTGAAAGCTTACGGTGCAGTTGTCCTCTGGCTTCCCAGGTCACCCTGAAACTGGAAAGCACCCCATGGGGTGGTGTGGAGTGGGTGCTTGGGAGCTATGCTGAAGACTCCAGGATTTTACAGAACACCAAAAGTGTTAGGAAGCTGCCCAAAGCTTGGTTTGATCAGGGGAGTGCTGCGATTGGGCTCTTGTGTTTGCTTGTCTGAAAGGATTGATGAGTGTTCTTGTGCACATAGCCTTGAAGGACGGGATGGAGGCAGCTTCCTGTACTTCCAGTGAAAGCACTTGGTGGCTTTGACTAGGACGGAGGTGGTGAGAAGTGGTGATATTGCTCTCCAGGGGAAAAGTAGCAATGTCCAGAGACATTTTTTACGGTCACCACTTGAAGAGGGTAGTATGAGCTTCGAGGGAATTCAAACCAACAATGTTAATAAATGCTCCCCCCACCCCACTGCTCCCACACACTAAAGAACGATCTAGCCCAGATTAGAAGTCAGGTCAAGACTGAGGAACCCTGCTCCAGAGATGTCACCTTGGCTGGCCTAGCTGATGGGTTGAGTGTGGATGAGAGTGGAAGACAAGGGTCAAGGCCAAGGCCTTGGTTTGTGGGGGTGATGTACAGAGTAGCTGATGCTGAGGATCGAGAGGCCTGCACAGTGGTGGGTGGGTGGGTGTGCGGATGGGTAGGAAGTGTGGTTGAAATGGTAATCATTTTACACATGAATTATGAGAAGCCTGTTAAATCTCAAAAGTTCCCCTGGTGGCGTGGAGTTAAGTATTGTGCTGCAATCGCAACATGGGCAGTTCATAACCAGTAGCAGCTTGCAGGGAGAGAGATTGTTCTTTCTACTCTCATAAATGCATCTGGAATTGGTATGGGTCAGCATGGACTCGATAGCAATAAATTAGTGATGTGGGGTAGGCATGGAGGCTGAATGTGTTTGCCAAGGACCCACATAGGCTGTATAGTGGTTTCTTTTTACAAATGGTGGGACGATGTTGATCTCAAGAAATCTGTGTGCTCTTTATCAAAGATGAAGACAGGGAACTCATTCTGTGACAGACTCTGTTGACATGGAAGCGAAGGTGGTGTCAGCAATCACAGTGGCGTCAGAAGGGTAATATTGGAAGCCCATCAGGGAAAGAAAACCGGCAGGAAGTGATTATGCACTGCTGCTCTCTGTGTTCCTTCCCACTGTCAAATGCTATGATGGCACTAAGAGAGGCATCCTGACTTGTCAGGAGAGTGCCACCTGAAATTATTAGTGAGTGAGGTTATCACTGTAGATTTGTGGTTTAAAACATGAGCAATACACTTTTCATTCCTCCTGCCTCCTCTGCCTGCATTAGTCATTTGTGTTTCCACAGTGGGTCTTTTTGTAGGTTGAAGCCTGGCTTCCGTGTGGAGTCAAGTACTTGGTCTATTCATCAAGGATCCAGCTGAAAGCACAAAGAGGGATTGTTGGTTTACAACAGTGATCATACAAGACACTGTGATGTCAGTCTGCTTAGATACCAGTCTGATCTGCTCAGTCTGTGACTAGGTGACCTTGGGCAAACAGCTTACCATCTCAGTTTCATCATCTTTAACCACAAGGATATTGGTGGCAGCTGATGGGAAGACTAAGTGAGTAAGTAGACTAGAGGTCATAAAATTAACATGGCAAGAAACCTATCTGAACAAGCCACACAGGCTAGACTGTAAGCCTGGCCTGGCAACTTATGAAGGGGCTTCAAAAACTCTGGGGACAAATGGAATGAAAGATCAAGATCATGGAATTTTTTTCATGAACTCTTTGAAAGCTCCACTATATTCCTTTGGGATATTTGTCAAGTGCCTGAACCTCTGTGTTTCTATAAAATGAGGCTGATATTAAGGATGGAAATAGGGTGGTTTCCAGGATTAAGTACATAAGATATCCCAAGAGATTGCAAACCCACATGTGTTAGTCTGGGTAGAGAATAGAAACAAATTAAAAAACATGAATATGTATATAAGGGAGAGGTTTATATATGAGAGGAATGGAACATTGAGAAAACATCCCATCCAGTCCAGTCCAAGGTCATAAGTCTGATATTAGCCCATATGTCCCATACCAGTCTATAAAGTCTTCTTCAGATTCACAAAGTACATGCAATGACACCAGGACAATCACAGGCCAGTGGGTGCAGAGTATTGTTTATTCATGATGATAGAAGCATCTCAGCACTGGCAGAGGCCTCTCTGTGGCTTCTCAAGTGTCTTAGCACTGGCAGGAATCTCCTCATGACTTTTCTGACTTCAGAAGTCTGGTTCCATCAGGGTAAGCCCATGTGGATTCTCCTCCAGGATGTCTTACAGGGGAGTCAGCCTTGTGTCTTGTCAGTAGAGCGTCTACAAAGGACTGAGTTGTGAGTCTCTCACCTCTAAGGTGGAAATACAGTCAGATTTTCCCAAATTCTCAGGAGGAAGCCTTGCCCACACAAAGGTCTCATTGGCTATCTCCAGATAGACTGGCTAGACTCCAGCCCTACACTTTTAGTCCTCAAAGTGACACCATATTAGGTGACTGCCACACCAGGCAACCCAAACTCACAGTCAACGAGTCAATTCTGACTCTCAGCAATGCTGGGGAACCGAGGAGAACTGCTTCTCTGGTTTTCTGAGACTGCAAAGAGTAGACAACGGCATTTTTCTCCTAAGGCACATCTGGGGGTTTCCAATGGCGGACTCTGTGATTAGCAGCCAATGTGTAACCCACGACACCACCAGAGCTCCAACTGTAAGGATTTCGGCCTCAGAATTCCTATGGAGGACTTTCTTCTGTCCCCGGGGGCCCTTATGTCATCCAGCATCAACAGCAACAAGTTATCCTTTTGGTTACATTGGTTACAAACAATACACATAGCCTCTTTTTGTTAGGAAGGATCTTAGTTGCTAGTTTGATAGGTAGGTAAGGACGTGATCCTCTCTGAGGTAGGTGTGGATCTGGGCAAAGGCAGGGAGGCAAGAAGCTCCTCCAGGAAGTTGTGAGGGTAATAAGCAGGCCAGTTTCAAACTCTTGGCAGCCTCCTACGGTAGGAGAGATGGTTAATTAAAATAGGGAGTGGAGGGCATAGGATGCCAAGGTTAGAACTTTGGGTTTTGTTTTTGCTGCTCTTAGAAGCTGTAAATCACTGAGCAAGGACTAGTCATACTGTTTCATGTCACTGTGACATGTTTTAAAACTGAAGTGGATCTCAAACTCCTCTCCTATTTGTCCCTTCTGGTCTGGATTCTCTCCATTGCCCCATATATACACATCCATCAAGGGGGTCGCTTGCCACTTGTCACAGTTCTATGTACCATGAGTACTAGAGTTATTTAAAAACTTTTTAATGCTCAAAATTTTGGCTCTGCGAATGAGTGTTGGGAGCTGGGCTGTGTATCACAGGCTGTTTAGCAGCCAACCTTACCCCCTGTCAAACAAAATGCCGCTAGTGCTCTCCCTAGATGTGACAGCTACAGACATGTCTTTCATTGTTAGATGCCAGCCTGTCAGTTCAGACTCAGAGATGCTATGAACAACAGTGTCAGACACTGTCCAGTCCTGCACCAGCCTCTCCCTGGTTCCTATGCTTGAGTCTAGTGTTGCAGCTATGGGGTCAATCTGTCTCCTCAAGGACCTTCCTCTTTTGCACTGGCCCCCGACTTTAAGAAGTATGATGTTTTTTTCTCTAGGAACTGATCATGCCTGACATCATGTCCAAAATACTTGAGATAACATGCCCACACGGACTTCGAAAGAACATTCTAGATTTGCTTTTCCTAAGACATGTTTCTTCATTTTCTGCCGGTTCATGGTGTACTCAGTACTCTTTGTTAACACCATAGTTCAAAGGTATGAGGTAATTGAAAATACTGACCAGGATCAGGCAGGCATAAGTTCTCATAAGTGACATCTTTGCTCCTGAGCAAAGATATAGAAAGATATTTCCCCCCCAGTGCTCTAGGCCTTTTGATTTCTTGAATACTGCATGTATTGATTATGGATACGAACAACATGAAATCTTTGACATCATCAATCTTTTCTCTGTCTCATTGTCTCAAGCCATTAATAAATATCTTTGGTTTATGTATATCATCCTTGCTGGAGGACCATTGGACTAAATGGTATACAGTAATCTTAAAACAATGATAACTACATAACAACCAAACAAAAAGCATTTAAATTAACTAATCCAGAGAGGTAGCTGAACGCAGTGTTCTCAAGTACTAGCAGATACTACTATTACAAGTTTCTCTTCCCTTGAGTCCAGCTCACTGTCGTCTGGTACTTCGGACCATATTTTTAATGTCCAAGTTGGTAGCATATCTCATCTTTGGAAATATAATGACCTGCTTTGCTTTCTCATTAGTCATCTCCAGGGAAGTCTGATTCTCCGGAATCAGGTGGTTGCCAAGAAGGTGAAGGGAACATGGTCCATGTGTCCTAGTCTCCTCCTGCTGTATGCTCTTCAGTGTAGCTTATCCTCTAATTCATATTCTTCCTGGTGTTCTATTTTCTTGGTTAACTAAACCTAGTGAAAAATAGAATCTTTCCCTTCCTTTTGCCTTGTCTTCACAAACTAGGCACAGCAGGATGTAACCTCCTCATCACTTCCAGTGTTAACCTTAGTTGGCTTTCATTGGAGGGCCATTAAAATCAGTTCTCAGGCTAGCAAGGGGAAGTGCCACTACTCATTTTCCTGTTCATATTTGTTTTCTTTATTGCAGTTTGAGTGAAATGTTCTTGAGAAAGTTGTTTTGCATTCAACAATTTCTATCCACTTGTTTTATGCCATTGCTTGCAATTCTTCCACTCTAACAGCACTTATCCCACTACCGTCCTGGAATCTCCATGTCCGTTTCTCCTTCTTGCCTACCTCTTCCGCTCTGTTGTTTGGCTGAAAGTTGATTCCTGTGTAGATTCTTTTTTAAGATATGAGAAAACATCATATTTATGGTAAGAGTTTAAGTGCTTTCATGGGTAAATCTACATTAGAATTATTCTCATCTATTATATATTACTTACCCCAAACATGTTGGTGTTTTGGGAGAAATTAGAATACTTGTTTCTGAATTTTCTTGACCTAGGAGAAAAATGACCAATGGAGGGGGGAGGGAATAAAATAAGTATATGAATCCTCATGCCATCATGTAAGCATCTCTATATTCTGGAACTTTCCCATTTTTAAAAGACAATTATCATTGATCACCCTTCATTTATTTTTTGTTAAGACTTTAAAGTAGCTCACACCCAGAGTCTGGCTGCCTTGACTCACTTACCATTGATATTTGAGTTCTTCTAGTAGGTTCTACAAAATACACCACAGGGGCCACATCCCTTTAGTTTCTAGCACAGAGCCTGGCATGTTGTAAGTGCCCAGTAAATGTCTGCCAAGTTACATGAGCAGATATGATCTTGGTGTATTTACTAATTGAATTCAGGAATTCTCTTTTTAGGAAAAAATAAGAATGACCTGGTTTAATTAATATGGGATACCTTCTCTATATCAGGCTATTTTCAGAATACTTACATCCTTTGTTTGAGAAAATACTTAATGTCTTATTGTGTGCTAGGCCCATCCTAAGAGATAGTGAACAAAACGGACTTAGCCCTCTGTGGTCATGGACTTGACATTCTAGCGAGGATAAGCCAAACAAAATAAACAACCCTACACCACAACACAACAATGCAAAGATATAAATCCCCTAAATGGAAATTTTAAGAACTGCTATGAAATGAGTTAAGAAATATTGGGGTAGAAATATAAGGTACTACACTGTACCTTGACTGACTCATCGCCTCACTGCAACCCCTCTGTAAGAGGATGTCATTTCACATATTGATGGGATTTGAGTCCCCAATCTGCACTCACCCTCCTTTCTAATGATATACTTTTTGGTTCTTTGATGCCTGATACTGGATCCCTTTGACACCTCATGGTCACACAGGCTGGTGTGCTTCTTCTATGTGGACTTCTTTGCTTCTGAGATGGATGGCCACTTGTTATTTTCAAGCCTTTAAGACCACAGATGCTGCATCTTTTGATAGCCAGGCACCATCAGTTTTCTTCACCACATTTACTTATGCATGTTTGTTTTCAGCAATCCTATCAGGAAAGTGAGCATATAATGTTATGATTATTAGTTCTTGAAACCTGATATAATTGATCTCTTTGAGACCTCATGGTCCCACAAGTTGGTGTGCTTCTTCCATGTGGGCTTTTTTGCTTCTGAGTTGGATGGCTGCTTGTTTGCTTTCAAGCCTCTGCGAACCTAGATGCTATATCTTTTGATAGTCAGACACCATCAGCTTTCTTCACCACATTTGCCTATGCACACATTTGTCTTCAGTGATCATGTCGGAGAGGTGCACATCATGGAATGCCAATTTAATAGAATAAAATGTTCTTGCACTGAGGAAGGACTTGAATGGAAGTCCAATGCCCATCTGCTGTCCTCATACTAGCCCTATAAGTATATGCACATTGATTTATTTCCCCATCATCATAAATAAATATATGCACCTATGTACATGTCTGTATTTACACCTCTATAAATGCCCTTTACTCTCCAGTCCTTTCCTCGATTTCCTTATACTTCCTCTTGTCCCACTATCATCCTCAACCTCCATTTGGGTTTCAGTATTTGCTCTATGTTACATTACTCTTGATCAGTCCCTATCGGACCTCTCACACCCACCTTGTCACTGATTTTGAATCACTTGTTATTCCCTTATCCATGGGCCAGTCAACACCACCTCCTTTCCCCCTCCTCCCCTTCTCTGATGTCCACCCCTGAAACATCAGTCCCATCATGTTTGCCTCCAGACTGTTCATCCAGCCTATTTTATCTAGGTAGATTTGCATAGAAAACAATATGTACAAAAAAAGGCATCCTAAAATGAAGCAACCAAAGAAAATAGAACAATGATAACATCATCCAAAAAAAACCCCAATGTCCAATATATGTATATAACTGTATATATAAATATAAAATAATAGCAATATAGAAGCCTGTAAATAGTTTATGGTCTGTTCATTGACCTCCAGGAGTGTCCCCTCATTTAGTCAGATGGGGTGCCACACCCTGACCTCAAAATATATCCTTGGCACTCCATCTGGAGCTCCATGATCTGTTGCACACCCTTAGTTTTTTACCATGGTGTGCTTGGGCCAGACAGGTACAATCCTGACCCTGTTTTTCCGTTGGTGACCCTGAAAGGCCTTGGGTCAGTGAAGGTAGCTGTATTTCATAGTGCTGCTGGCCATATGATCCTTTTTCTGCATCAGCTGTTCTAAGTGGGAATATCATCCTGAAGGCTCAGTGGGCCAGGAGGCACTCCATTCTATCTTCCTCCCCCTTCGTGTGTTCTGATGTGCTCTGGTCAGGCATATCTCACTCCGCAAGCTGCAGCTTCAGTGTTGACCTTCAAGGCAAACTCCCTTGGGGGAGAGGCGGCTGCCCCTGTAGTTGGAATTGGGGTTGGTGCTTCAGACCCCTCCACTGGTTCCCCGCGCCATGCTGTCATGGAACACCGGGTTTAAGTTTGGTCCTACTTCCCTGTGGAGATATAAGCAATAACCTCCCCTTGGGTGGGTTAGTACTGCATTACCCAATACATATCACCAACTCACCCAGACCCACCCCCATCCCCCCACCCGAGTTGGCTATCATATGTAGCCCTGGATTTGGTCTGGCCCCTGCCATACTACCTGGGCCTCCCCCCAGGAATTTCTGCATGCAGTAGCTTTTTCGCGATACCCCTTTTGCATTTTTTATTATTATTAAGCTTACCTCGACAGACTCATGATGTACATGTCCTTTTGCACTTGGCTAAATTCACTTAGTATAATTTCCTCCAGTTCTTCTCATGCAGTGATGTGCTTCATGCGTTCATCACTGCTTTTCAGTGATGCATAGTGCTCCATTGTATGTATGTACCACAGCTTTTTAATCCATTCATCAGTTAATGGAAATTGGGACTGCTTCCAACTCCTTGCGATTGTGAACTGTGCTGTGATGAACATTGAGGCACAAATGTCTGGTTGTGGATTGTTGCATGTCTCTTCTTGGTATATGCCCACAAGAGGAACTGCTGGGTCATATGGTAGCTCAATTTCCATCCATTTTAGATATCTCCAACTTGATTTCCATACTGGCTGTACATACCTACAGGTCCACCAGCAGTGGATAAGAGTACCTATCTCCCCAAAGCCTCTCCAACACTTGTTGCTTTCTGATTTTTTTTAATTGGACTATCCTTGAGGGCATTAGGTAGTATCTCATTGTTATTCTGATTTTTATCTCTCTTATGGCTAATGATCAGGAACATTTTCTCATATGTTTATTGGCCATTCTGATTTCTGCCTCTGTGAAAATTCTATTCAAGTCTTTTGCCCACCTCCTAAGTGGGCAGTTAGTTTTGCTCTTTTTGGAAGCTATCACAGTATTGTAGATTTTAGTAATAAGGCCTTTATCTGATTTGTCATTACTAAAGATATTTTCCCAGTCCATCTGCTCTCTTATTATTCTCTTTGTGAATTCTCTCTATGTGCATAGGTGTTTTATCTTCAGTATATCCCATTTGTCCATTTGTGCCTCATCTGTGTTGTGTCCTTCCCTATTTCTGATAGACCATGTAAACTCTGTGCCAGTGTTCTCAGGTTGGTCCCAATTCCCTCACTGATGGCCCAAATAGTTTGAGGTTTTACTTCGAGGTCTGTGATCCACTTTGAGTTTATTCGAGTGCATGGAGTGAGGTAAGGATTTCGCTTCATTTTTCTACAGGTAGATATCCATTATTTCCTGCACCACTTGTTGAAAAGGGCATCAGTTTCCCATTTGATATTTTTGGGGGCACTTGTCAAAGATCAGTTGTCTGTAGGTTGATGTTTTTATTTCTGAGTTTAATAGTCTTATAAACCATATCCTTCCCACTGCGAACTCCTAGCCACCATCCAGGACAGAGGTTGTGACTCTTTATCAAATTTGGCTACCTTGTTTTATCCCATAGAGCTGCTAACTGGTTTGAACTGCTAGCATTTTTAGTTTAGTTTTTTTTCTTTTGTTTTTGAGTGGCCAAATGTGTGAGTCTTGCATCACCAGGATCCCTTTATAGTCTCCTAGTCATGTACCTTCAAATTGTTCTGTTCTTGAGAAATATTGAATAAAGTACCAGAAGAATAAGTACATCAATCTGAGAAGAAATAAAACCAAAATGCTCCTTAGAAAGGAGCTTTTTTTTGAATTATTTGGAAACACAAGTCACTATTAAAAGACATTGTGGCTAGCATTATGACTCCAAACTCACCGCCATTGAATCAATGCTGACTCAGGGACCCTATAGGACAGGGTAGAACTGCCCCGGTGGGTTTCCAAGACTGTAGCTGTAAATGGGAGTATCAAGCCTCGTCTTTCTCCTATGGAGCATCTGATGCTTTCAAACTGCTGACCATGTGGTTAGCAATGCTGTGCATAACCACTATGCCAGCAGGGCTCCTTTGCTTCATACTGCTCTGTTAGTACAAACCATAGGAGCCCTGATGGCATAGTGGTTACACATAGGCAAAATGTTTAGAGTTCTCAATGAGATGAATTGGTTCAATAACCATAATAATGGTTTCAATTATAGTGATTATGAAACTGGCATAAGAGTGCCAGCTACTAGTGAAGCATCGACTCAATTAACAACAACCAGCCACACTGTTATAGAATGTTGTTGCCTCCAGGTTCAATACTGATTCCATCATGGAATATAGGAGGTAGATTTAAATGGAACAGACGAGGACACAGATACCAGAGTCTCTGAGGTTGCTTAAGTACGTTGAAGTCATCCAGGAGGGCAATGGTGTCTTCAGTGGCAGGAACAGATTATACCAAGTGCAGCAGCTCTATTTGTTGGCTCAGGTTCTGGCATTTAGTCACTGACCAATCAGTGTTCAGTTAGAGACCAGAGCTAGTAAATTGAGTTCACAAAACTGATATCTCATGGTCAAAGTCAGAATTCTAATCCATCCCAGGTGGTTGAATTCCCACTTCAATTTCTTTTGTGTACAGCAAGAGAGTGTATATGCATTTAAAAGTTCATTAAAATGGAATCAAAAGATAATAGAATGTTCCCATGCATTTTTGAAGCCCACACACATGAACGTAAGTCAAAAAGTATTGGTGTCAATCTGATCCTACCACTACCATACAACTCATAGTGACCCAGAAGAACAGAACCGCCCTGTGGGTGGGTTTCAGAAGCTATAATTCTTTCAGGAAACTCTAAAGCTCATCTTTGTCCTGCAGAGCTGCTCGTGGCTTTGAACTCCTGATCTTGCACTTAGTAGTCCAATGCCTAACTCACCTTATGCCACCAGAGCTCCTCTAGAAATCATCTGGAAACCCTCAAGAAACAAAAATATCAAAATGCGAAACTACAGTTTGTCAATATATCCTCCAGCTAGGTCAAGATGCTTCCTTCCAAAGGCTGAATTTCTATTTTTCTAACTCTCCCCCAAAAGAGTCCTATGGCGTGCAGTTTACATCATGTCAAAATGACTGTTTGGGTGCCCTGAACAGCCTCAAGTGGAATTCCTTTTCAGTGGTTTTTGACTTTCAAGAGCAAAAAAAAAAAAATCAGAAGAGACAAGAGGAGACTCTATGGTAGATAGGGTAAGATTTTACAAGAAAATTCTCCTCAGACTGTCCTTGCCGCCTTCTAACTTTCCTGGTCAGTTGCATCACCAAATAGAGCTTTACACAAATAGAACTTTACACTCTTAAAGTGTCTTAGTATTTTAATTTTCCACGACTGCCTTGTGTTTGGGAAGAAAATCCATAAGAGAATCGCAACAAAAACTTGTGAAACGACTATTCTGCCTTGGATGAAACTGGCTTGGCCAATCCCCTCAGAAGCCAGTGTTTGGATTGGAACCTTTTTTGGAAAGCAGCGTGATAACAAGGGTGGGGTTGAGAGAGCTTGTCTGCAGTCATCTACTGATCACCAAGACAGACTTACACACATGCTGTTGAGAACAAACTTGCCCATGTATGAATTGGAACCCTATTAGCGGTGCTTATGGGACTTCTCCTTCTGTGTGTCTGTGTGTGTAATGCCTAGTTTTATAAATTTTTATTGTAAAACTGAATGTAAACCAACATCTTCCAATTCATATTTTTCCCCTTCAGGTATGCAACTTGGTGATATCAATAACAACCATCTCTGTTACCTCATCTATTGCCATAAACTAAAGCTTATGACTGCCTAAGCAGCACACTGTCCACATTTGACACCTGATTTATCCATTTGGGTTGACACTGTTGGGTTTTCTAAAACAACACTGGCCCCAACTTTTCTGCTTAATGGAGTATGTAACTTTGAGGTAATGCAAATCACACTTTCCAAGGCAAATCATTCTACACAAAGTGCATTCTTGGATTGCTCCATGACCATTCTCTTTCTTCAGCCACCGTCCCATTTTCCAGGCCCTGTGGCCTTGGGAGAAGGGGGCCTTGCTCTTTTCCCAAGAGCTTATGATGAAGTAAGTTGCTGATTTGCCATCCCAGGCTATAAAGACATCCGTTATTGAAATTAAGTGGGTATTAAGAGACTGTGACATCAATTTATCTTTGTCTGGAGAAGCAGCAAATTCGGTGCTGGCAGGGCTTTTAGTCATCAGTGGTTCAGTCCCTTGAGTTTTCTGGGATAGGAAATAGAGATGCCGTGTAGCAAAGACCCATGATCAGGGCTTGGCAGGTACTAAGTGACTCCATCGTATGTCTCTCTATCCAGTGGTTCTTTTCTCTGTCACTTATTCAGGACTCGAAAGGGGGGCGCGTCAAGTATGTAAAACTCAGATTGGACTTTCACTGAAGAGATGATTCATGAAAATCTTACCATGCATTTCAAATAATATGTCCAGTCTAAAGAAAGCCAAACAAAGAACTCAGGCCATTGTCATTGAGTGCACTTGGTATCAGAACAACCCCAGAGGAGCCCTAAGGCTGTCATCTTTGCCAAAGCAGGTTGCTATATTTTTCTTGTTTGGAGCAGCCAATTCCTGGCCTTGAACCACCAACACTTCTGTTGTAGTAGCCACATTCTTAACCTTGGCACCGCCCTACCCTACCCTCAACCCGGTTTGCCATAACAATTTCTGCCACTGAATAGCTATTGCTAGCATCTTTCTATGTCTGTGTTAACTCCCACCAATGCATGATTTAGGAGGATCAGGCTTGCTGTTCTTAGTTTTCAATTCCTGGAAGCAGAATCTGTGTCCAGAGGGAGTGGGAAGGAGTTGAGGTAGAAAAGGCTTTGAAGTCAAACAGCCTGTGTTGGAATCCACAGTCTTCTGGCTTTGTGAGTCCTCTCAGGCTATTGGGGGACTGGATAGTTCAGTTATTGCACTTGTAGGATTCCAGAAAGGCTGGGGAAGAAGGAACTGGTGACTTGCTTTGGAGGTCTGCAATGTGACTGAGTCCCATTGAGTCTGGACTGTGATTCTGAGGGTTTGGACCAATGTGGACAAATGTAGCCCTTCAAGAGAACTGGAACTATGTTTGCATTAGATGGGAATTTTGTCCTGTGACTTGTAATGCCTTACCTCTTTGCAAGTCACAGCTTCATTTATTTATTTTTGAGCAAGGACCTGGTGGCAATTCACTACCTAATAATTCATTCATGAATTATGTATTCATTGCCCACTCTGGATGGAATTTTCCAGCCCTGGGGATGAGGCTGGAAATTAGAAGAAGGGCAAGAGGAAAATTATTTCAATGAAGGGAAAGGAGGAAGATGGCAATGGAAATGTAGGCCATTTTGTTGGGTGCTCATTGTCCGCCAGACATTGGAGAGCTTTTGAACACATTGTCTAAGGGAGTCTTCACACCTGGATTTTAACTATGCTGCTATCATCATCTTCTTTAACGTAATGAAACTGAGGCCCGGGAAAGTTAAGGGACTTGTTGGATGTCACAATAGCTGGTAAACAGTTGAACATGGATTTGAACCCAGATCTGAAGGTGTCACATTATATTTGTTACTTAATGGGTATAGGGAGTTCCATCCCCACTCAACTCCCCATGACAAGAATCTTCTGAAATGCATTTATGGTGACAGTTGTTCAACTCTGAATGTACAAAAAGTCATTGAGATTTCACTGAAAATGACTGAGTTGGTGGTGTGTGAATTAGACGATGCTAACGTTGGCCTTACTAAGTGCTACACAGTGTTCTGGGAATATTGCAAACAGTATTTCGTTTCAACATAGAGCCTTGTGACACAAGTATACCAGTATCCCTATTATATAGATGAGAAAAATCAAGAGTCTCTTGCATACACTCCCATATCTTCTGAGCATTGGAGCCAGGATTCAATCCCAAGTTTGTTGGACAGTAAAGCTTGGGCTTTTTCTGTCTCCCTCAATTGGTGCGCAGAAAACAGTTTTTCTTTTTGATCAAGAAGTATGGTCCCAGATTTTTATTGGTGCTAAGACTCCGTAAACATTTCTACTAAATGGATATGGACCAGTCTTTGCCACAATGCTCTGCTTCATTACCCACATTGATGCGTGTCCACAGAGAGGACTCGGGTGAGTATGCGTGCACCGATTTTATGATCAGATTTAATAGGCCAGGGCAAACCTGGACATTGAAATAAGCTCCATGGCCAAGGAATCCAGAATTGGAGAAAAGAAGAGACATCCGCTGTGCTCATTTTTGGAGTACGGAGGCATTTCATTATAAATGCACTGTTCATTTTTGGTGTTCTGTTTTGTGTCTCTTATGTAAACTTTCTCCATTTATGAAAAGTAGCAGCATGCAGTGTTTTTTTTTCTTTTGCTAGAAATAGATAGCATTCATAAACTGAAACAGTTTCATTGGGGAAATTTTCTGTGGCACTGCAATAGAACTGTCTTGGCAGAAATACTAGAATCCTATAAAATAGAGTTAATATTGATATACTTTAATCAAAAATTTCTGTTTAGAAGCAATAAAATTGTTCTGTGTTATAAAGCCACAGTTCTATCCTTATCCTACCTGCTGGAAGCATCTTTCATCTTTGGAGTATGACTTGGTAACGACATACTCACCACTCCCTCCCACCCCTAGTACTAAAAGAGAACCCTGGAGGGCTGTAATGGTGGTAATGACCCAACCTTGCCTCGCTGGGGCAGTGTACTGTTCCTTCCAGACCTCTGTCCTGCCTGACAACATGTTCTTGGGGTTCATTTCCTAGAGCAAAACTTTGCCAAACTTGGTGTGTTTGTTGGAGCCAAGAGGAGGTCATTTCTCTGCTCAGTCATCTGACTGCATCCTGTACCTTTCTGACCTAACTACTCAGTTCCCACTGTTCTCAGGAGCCAGAGTACAGTCTCTCCTTCATTCCTTCTGTAGCCTTGGAAATTTTCCCCATCTGTAGGCAGCAAATGTTACTCTGGCTCTATTATTTAGATAGGTGTATTAGTGCTGCTTATTAGGTGCTTGCAAAGTTGTTGGAATGAGATGTGAATCCTATGCTGGACATCCAGAAGTGACAGGTAGAACACAACCAAGAAACTGGCCCACTCAAGGTGCCAACAGCATTCACAGCAAGGGAGTTGAAGAATGGGGTGGTCACCATTAAAATACTGGGCTTCTGGACATGCAGTGAATGGTGCCACCCAGAGGTCGGAAGTCTCCCCCCGCTGTCATCTTCCATCATCTTTAATCACCTACCCAAACTAGTGACTGAACCCTGGAAAGTTGCTGTGGAATACTATGTGTCTCTAAACTTGTGCTTGCCCACAGGAAAAGCAACATGGAAGGCATGTACAGGAGATTGTTGCCCCACTATCCTCTCCAAAATATGCAAATATACACAATTTTTTGTTTGTTTGTTTTGGGGGTGGGCATCACTGCCTCTGGTGGTCGTAGGCGCCACCCAACGCTGCTCCTGAGAGCTGCCGCTGGATTTGAACTGCCAAGCCTGCGGGCTGCAGTCCTGCACTCAACCACTTATGCCACCAGGGCTCAGCTCAAATATACACAATTTAAAGATATTTACATTTATTACACATTTCTCATTCTACTGATCTAAATAAAAAACTCTTGTGAATATGTTATGGAAGACATGTTTTGATAAATAGCAGGCCAGCACAAGTGATGGAAACTTTCACTGAGGTGTACTGAAACAATGTGCCCAATATTCAACACAAATAGACCTATGGCTACAAAGATATTTACACCTGATCTTAGCCAAATGGATGAGAAGTGATTGTGAAGATATTTAGTGATACACAAAGCTGCCACCAGCCAGGGCTGAACTTGCCATTAATAAGGACACCAACTTATTGTATTACTTCATTTGTTATAAGTAATACTTTAATATGTATTAGATCCACTAACCCATTTGATCTTAATCTATTTCATCCATACCTCATGAGATAGGTACTGTCATTAACCCCATTTTAAATATGAGGATACTAAAACACAGCAAATGAACCAAACTTACACAGAAGTATCTACAATGAGGACATGTATTTTCCCTTTGTTTTCTTCTGCCCACTTAGTATATTGCTTCGACTAAATGCTCAGTAAATGTTTTGTGAATCAGTTAAACTGTTTGCCAGACAGGTATAAATTATCATCCCTGCTTTGGGTCTTTTCATATGTGAATGAAAAGGCTTAGATTAAATTTTGTCTGAAGTTTCTTCCTACTTTGTTACGTGAGGCCTCCTTGGGTTGAGTGGTGTGGCAGTCACCTAATCTGGTGTCAATTTGAGGATTAAGAGTATAGGGGTGGAGTCTAGCCTGTCAATCTGGAGATAGCCAATGAGTGGTTATGACCTTCTCCTGAGAATTCTGGGAAATGTGGTAATTCCTTCTTGGAGTGGGAGAGACACTATCTCTCGGTTCACTTCCTTGGAGACTTTCTACTGACAACACTCTCTTGGAGATGCTCTATTGACAAGACACAGGGCTGACTGTGAAGCATTCTGGAGGAGAAGCCACATGGGCCTACCCTGATAGAACCAGATCTCTGAAGCTGGAGGAGTCACTTGGAAACCCATGTCAGCCCTGAGATGTTTACAATACCACTAGATCCAAATGCATTCTCTGCATTGGACTGGTGATCATCTTGCATTTGGTGTCATTGCATGTGTTTCATGAGTCTGAAGAAGACTTTGTAGACTGGTATCGGGCATATGTGCTAATATTGGACAGATGACCTGGGACTGGATTGAGCTGGGATATTTTTCTCAATGTTCAATTGCATATATATATATATTTTTCTTTTTATTTTAAGCTTCGTGTTAGGGTAGACTAGAGAAACAAATTCATAAACACACATATGGATATAAGGGAAAGGTTTATATACAAGAGGAATGGAACATTGAGAAAGCATCCCAACCCAGTCCTGTCTAAGGTCATAAGTCTGACATTAGCCCATATGTCTGAGACCAGTCTATAAAGTCTCCTTCTGACTCACGAAGCATGTGCAATCACACCAGGATGATCACAGGTCAGTGGGTGCAGAGTCTTGTGTATCCAGAGGCAATAGAAGCATACCATCACTGGCAGGGGTCTCCCCATGGCTCCTCATTTCCAGGACTCATGGTCCATCAGCAGTATCCATTATCTGTAGAAACATCTCAGTGATGACAGGGGTTTCTCTGTGGCTACTCCAGATTCCAGGACTCAGGATCTATCAGCATGTCACCATCTTATCTTATCAGTATACTGACTCCAGTTGGAAAATACTGTGAGATTTCCCAGAATTCTCAGAGAAAGTCATGCCCACACAAAGGTCTCATTGGCTATCTCCAGATGACAGAGTAGACTCTACCCTTGCACTCTTAGTCAAATTGGCACCAGAGTATGTGACTGCCACAAACTCTTATACACATATGATTATAGATTTGTTTCTCTAGTCTTCCCAGACTAACACAATTGGTAATGCCAGAAGAGTTTCCATCTTATTGCATGTACTTGTGGTGCCACTCTGTTTTAAGCACTTAACTTGTCTTATTTCCTTTGAGTCTGTCAGTATCTTTATAAGGTCATTGCCATATTTGTCCATTCCTAGTTCACATGTGAAGAGCTCAGAACAGATAAAGGAATGGGTCTATGGCCATACTTCTACTGAGGGTCAGAGCTCAAGGGTTAAAGAATAACTATACAGCCCTGGTTCTTAACCGTGCTATAAAGAGAATGGTCGCTAGAGCATGGTTTGGTATTTTTTCTCCATCTCCTCTGTTTTCTTTTTTCATTTCCATTCTAAGACCACATCACAAGTACCTAGACCTATGTCCCATGATTCTCACATCTTGTCTTGTTGTTGAAGTGCTCCACATGTGGTAGGTGATAACAGGGCCCATTTACTTTGCCTGATTGGCTGCTATTAAATACCAATGAGCTAGGGCAGATTTCCCAGAGAAAGGACAGACATGGAAGACGCTGCTTTTAATAAAGAGCATGGCTATAAAAAAGTAGGAAAATCCATTTGGGGTCTCGTCCCTTATCATATTTCTTCCATACAGTCATTGTCTGGCATTTTCCGTTCTATAGTGTCCACTTATTTTGTAATAAAATTCAGTTTCAAAAAAGAGCATTACATATCATTGTCTTAAAATTCATATATAACCTTCTTCTATGAATCTGGTATTCCACAAGACTCACTGACCCAACACGATATCTGAAGTAAAATGGGTGCATAAGCAAATGTGGTGAAGAAAACTGATGGTGCCTAGCTATCAAAGAATGTATCATCTGGAGTCTTAAATGCCTGAAAAACAATAGACCATTTACCTGAGAAGAGACCACAGCCACACAGAAGAAGCACAGCAGCCAGTGTGGCCACAAAGTGGTGAAAGGTCTAGGCAACAGACATAAACCAGGGGGAAAAAAAACACATATCACTGTGTACACAAATCCCCACGGCACCCACTGAGGACATGTGTGTGTATGAGCAAGAGTGGTGAAGAAAGCTGATAGTGCCCAGCTATTAAAAGATATAGCATCTGGGATCTTAAAGGCTTGAGCATATACAAGCAGTCATCTAGCTCAGGAGCAACAAAACCCACCATAAAATAAACTCACTTGCCTGTGCGATCATAAGGTGCTGAAACAATCAGGTATCAGGCATCAAAGAACAAAAATCAAAATCAATGGACCAATTGACTCCCAATATGATCACTGAAGACAAATGGATACAGAGGCAAACAGAGTAGAAGAAATGATAATGACCAGATATCAATTGATTGACTGTCTGGAGTCTCAAAGACTTGAAGATAAATGAGTCGCCGTTCAGCACAGAAACAGCAAAGCCCACATGCAAGAAGCACGCTAGCCTGTGTGATCAAGAGGGATCAAAGGGAACAGGTCTCAAGCTTCAAAGAACAAGAACAACACCATTATGAATGAGGGGGAGAGCAGGGTAGGGACCTTAGGCCCACTGCTGGGTAATTGGTCACCCCTTTACAGGGGAGTCACGGGGAGAAGACAATGGGCAGCTGGGCAGTGATGATGCATACAAGTTTCCTCTAGTTTCTGAAGCCTTCCTCCCCCCAACTATCATGGTCCCAACTCTACCTACAAATCCAGATGAACTGGAACAGGTACACTAGCAGAAAGGGGAGCTGGAGATATAGGAAAACCAAGACGCATCCCATTTGGGCCAGTGGTGAGATTGGAGCTGCTGGATAGGGTAGAGAGATGGAACCAACTGCAAGGATATACACATACCTCCTATTGGAAGGACGGGAATCAATGGAGTGGGTTGGGGGAGAGGTCGGGCAGTATAAGATATGACAGAACAATAATAATTTATACAGTATTGAAGGCTGGTGGGGAAGGGAGTGCAGGGGAAGAGGGGAAAGAATGGAAACGCCGAATCAAGGGCTCAAGGGGAAAGGTGGATGTTTGGAGAATGATGACAGCAACGAACATGTGAAGTTGCTTGGCACAGTTTGTTTATTTATGTATTGTAAAAATGATGTATGAGCCCCCAATAAAATGATTTTTAATTTTAAAAAAATTCATGTATAAATTCTTAGGATAACAACTCTCCAAAATTGTGTCCAGATATTACACCAGTTGCTTTCCAGCTGGCGCTGACTTACAGGGACCTCTTGTGTGTTGGTGTGGAACTGGCATATTATTCAGTAGTAGCTCACCAGGGCTTATTTTCCCCAAAATATCTCCAGGTGAACTTCGTCATCTTTGTTCCCCCCTACTTGTGCTTCCAGTTTTCCATTCATAGCTGAGTACATTGACCGTGTACATTAAGCAGACACTCTGGAAAGTCACTTTAAATGGTATTAACTATCAGTATGTTCTGGTGGTACATTTCTTTGTTTACTCTCTTTTCCTACATGTTGTGTTAGACTGGGTTGCCTAGAGAAACAGATCCAGGGACACTTATATGTGTGTAAGAACTAGCTTTATATCAAAGAGCAATTGTATATTGAGAAAACATGCCAACCCATTCTAGATCTAGCCCATCAATCAGATATCAGCCCATATGTCTGATCCTAGCCTAAAAATGCCTCTTTAGACTCACACAGTGCATGGAATGATACTGAACACAGGCAGATCACAGTCAGGTGGGTGAAAAGTCTTATAAGTTCAATGATAGTAGACGCATATAAGCGCAACTGTGGATATCCATGTGACTCCTCCAGCTCTCTGAGTGTGTTTTCTCAGCAGGAAGGTGAAACAGAGAGTGAGACCCACTTCCAGGAAGAGAATGAGGAAGTTCTTTGACTCCTCAAGAGACAGTCACTCCCCAAGGAGGCATCATCAGGATCTCACCTGATTGACAGTCTACCACTTATTTATTAAGTTGACATGAAATTATGTAACTGCCACCTATGTATATTCTGATCGCTCCTCCCTCATCAGGGTGTTTTATGATGTTTGTAAAAACAGAAGTGAAATCTACCACAACTTTGCTCTATGCTCTACTATGTCAGAGAAAGGTTTTTGAGGCAGCAAGGATGAAAGAAGGAAAGCATTTCTCAGTCTGTGTATACCCAGAATTTTCAGCTATCAGAATTCTCTATGTTAGTGAATGTAGACATTCAGAAGGTATTTTATTCCATGGTGTCTTAGTTTTCTAGAACTGCCATAACAGAAATATTGCCACAATGGTTTAATAAACAGATATTTATTCTCTCATTGTTATTTAGGAAACTAGAATGCAGAATTCAGTGTCATAATTCTAGGAGAAGATTTTCTCGCTCTTTAGAAGCTCCTTGTGTCCATGAAAACATCAGTGAGCCTGGTGTCCCTTGAAGCTCTTATCCTGGTTCTAGGGAAATCTCAGCACAGAGATCCCTGGTCCAAAAGACCTGCATTGCTCCTGTTTCTTCTTTCTTCAGCGCAGTTTTTTCTCACCTCCTTTTCTCTCCTTTTATTTCTTTTAATATAAAAGGTGAGGCAAATGACATTCCAAGGAAACTCCCACAGTGGACCAGGGCTGTGATTGTAACAAGTATTGCCCATCTACTTGCTTGCTGCCATTGAGGGGAGTCTTACTCATAGGGTTTCTGAGGCTGCACACCTCGATGAGAGCAGATAAGGTGAGAGTAGATAACCTGTCTCTCTCCCTAAAAGTGACTGGTGGGGCAGGGCTACTTACCTATTGGTTAGCAGTCCAATACTTACCTGACATTTCCACCAGGGTTTCTTGAGTAAAGATATTGGAATCCTATCTCATTAGCATAACAAACAGAGCATAACCCTCCAACAATAACCACAAACTGAAATGGGAATTTACAGCAAGTAAAATAG
The DNA here is from genome assembly GCA_004026705.1 of Nesogale talazaci. Taxonomy (NCBI): domain Eukaryota; kingdom Metazoa; phylum Chordata; class Mammalia; order Afrosoricida; family Tenrecidae; genus Nesogale; species Nesogale talazaci. Next base: position 319,399 of record PVJH01000179.1, read on the forward strand.
CTTTATTAAAACACAAACTAAGGTGAATCATATTCTAGCTAAATAGACACATTTTTAGGGGAAACAAATCCATTTATGGTACATGGTTTTATAGAACTTATTTGATGACAAAGACCAACAACAAAATGGTACAAGGAATTTAAAAGGTCTGTTATTTTATGCCAAAGTCAACCATAGTTTCATAATGTGCTTTAGAATGTACAAGACATGTTTATTTCCAACACTTTATCATTTCATCTTCGTGGTCATCCTAGTTTTAGATGGGAGCATGAAAATAAAAGAATACACAGTCATTGCACATGATCAAGAATCAATGGTACTTAAGGAAGAAGTTCACACTTTAATGAAGGCATTACTCAAAAAAAATCCCCAAATGCTAAAAGAATTAAGGGAATACCAATTGAAATATTTCAAAAAGCTTATGAAACACTGGAGGCATTCACTTGTCTATGCCAAGAAATTTGGAAGACAGCTAGCTGGCCAACTGACTGGAAGAGATCCATATTTGTACACATTACAAAATCAGGTGTCTCAACAGAATGTGCAAATTATAGAACAATATATTTTATAATTACATGCAAGTGAAATTTTTCTGAAGATCACCCAAAACGGGTTTTAGTAGTACATTGACAAAGAGCTGCCAGAACTTCAGGCCAGATTCAGAAGAAGTGGAGCAAAGGATATCACTGCTGATGTCAGGTGGATTGGGGCTGAAAGTGGCTAATGCCATAAAGGGGATTAATTGTGTCTTGTTGACTGGGTATTTGACCGTGTGGATCATAATACACTATGGATAGATAGCCTCTAGAAGAATGAGAATACTTTTCTCGTTTTTCCTGGCAGTTGTGTAAACAGAACAAGGGAATGCTTCAAGGTGAAAATCAAGAAAGGTATGCTTCCTGTTTGTGTCTTTTCACCGTACTTATTCAATCTACGCTCTGAACAAATCATCAAAGAAGTTGCACTATAGGAAGAATACAGTATCAGAAGTGGAGAAATGCTTATTATAAATCTACACTATGCAGATGATACAGCATTGTTTGCTGAAAGTGTGGAGGACTTAAAGCACTTGCTGATGAAGATCAATGAATTGTAGTCTTCAATATGAATTACAACTCAAGGTAAAGAAAACCAAAGCCCCCATATCTAGATCAACTAGTTCAACTAGATAACATGAGAAATGGAGAAGCTGTTGAAATTTTCAATTATTTCATCTTGGTTAGAGTCACAATCAATGTTCATGGAAGCAGGAGTCAGCAAATCAAAACTTGTATTGTGTAAATCAAGACCTCTTTCAAGTGTTAAAAAGCAAGGATGTTACTCTGAGAACTTAGGGGCATCTGATTCAAGTCATAGTATTTTCAATTGCTAAATTGTCTCATACAACTGTGGAAGTTAGACGATAAATAAGGAATACCAAAGAAGAATCAATGCATTTGAATTTGGTGCTGGCCAAGAATATTAAAAATATTAGTGATTGCCAAAATAACAAACAAATCTGTCTTGGAAGAGGTACAGCCAGAATGCTCCCTAAAGACAAGAATGATACTTTATCTCACATACTTTGGACATGTTTGCAGAAGAGACCAGTCCCTGAAGAAGGATACCATGCTCAGTTAAGTGAGGGGTGGCTGAAAAGATGACACTTGACAAGAAGGATTGACACCATGTTGCAATTATGCACTCAAAATAGCAAATGTGGATGGTGCAGAGTCAGGCACTATTTCTTTGGGTTGTACATATATGGTTGTTATGAGGTAGAACTGAGTCTGTGGTATGTACCAATAATGTATTTAGTAAGATGATAGCTGTTGCTGTTGCATTCCTCCTCTTCCTTACATTCAGTACTAGTTAGGGCAATTTATATTTTGGTGACTGAATTAATTAATGAAATCTTCATAAGTGACACATGCTAGAATTCTCAGAAATGGAATAGCATCAAAGGCACAGAACCTTCCCTGTCTAGTCTCCTTCTCGTCTTTCCTCCTCTCTCTGTCTCTTCTTTATTCTTCTGTACCTTTTCTCTCCCTCCACGCCACTTTCCTTGCCTCTTTAATTAATTCTGTAAGTGTTTATTTTCAACTCTCCATCTGAACATTCACTGGAGATTCACATTCAGCTCTGGCAAATGGCCTGAGAGGCCAGCTTTCATAACCTGAGCCTTCTCTTTTCAGCAGTGAAGAATAAATATTTCAGGATCAGCATATTTGCTCCATGGTCTAAGACTTCCTGATGACTTTGCATCTTTGAAGACTAGTTTATTTGTTGCCTTGTGTGTTGGGTTTTCTCAACAAATAACGGATTGCTTTTGTTTCTGGAAAACACATTTAAAAAAAGGTTACAGTACAATTATCTGCCTGCAGGCATACTTTGTGTATGCTAGAATGACAGTGAACATTTTAATCAGAACTTAATCGCCAGAACCAAATCCACTAGCATCTAGTACATTCCGAATCAGTCTATGTATAAGATAGAGTAGAACTTCCCCCATAGGGTTTCCAAGGCTGTAATATTTAAGGAAACAGTGTGCCCCACTTTTATTCCAATGAGTAGTGGAGTGCTTTAACCATTGCACCACCACTGATCCTTTATTATGATAAGAACCACTTTCCTTGTATGCTAGTGGGCATCACACTTTATTCCACTTGACTTGCTGAGTCTGGAAGGCCAGGAATGGCCTGACTGCTAGGACTACTTCATACTCGTTTTGATATCTTCAGGATCTGAGATACATCTGCAAAGTGGAACAACAGTGGGGGGGATTCTAGGCACCTGCCTCCCCCCGGGTTATCCAACAAATTTCTGATGCCTCCTGAGCTGATCTTGAGACCCTGTCAACATGCTGCCCGGGGACTCTTGCTTCTCTCCTCCTTGTTCCTTCCTTTGATCTTTTAAAAATCATTATTAATCATTTTATTGGGGACTCATATACCTCTTATCACAATCCATTCATCCATTGTATGTCAGGCTCTTCTGTACATCTGTTGCCCTCCTCATTCTCACAACATTTGCTTTCTATTTAACCCTTGGCACTGGCTCCTCATTTCCCTTCCCTCCCCACTGCCTCCTCCCTCATGAACCCTTGATAATTTATGCATTATTATTACTTTGTCCGATGTCTCCCTTCACCCACTTCCCTGTTGTCCACACACCAAGGCATGAAGTTATATGTAGGTTCTTATAGTTGGTTCCCCCTTTCAACCCCAACTCTGATTTTCTTTGTCATATCCCTTTCATTGGCCAAGATCCTCGCAACAGCAGATTTGGCCTTGTTCACATGAGCCAGTGTGGAGTAGAAAACCCTATGGGCAAGAAGGGAAAGACCCTTTGTGATTCTTGTGCAGAAATACGAATTGCATTGGACTATCTGTGAGTTTCAGAAAATCTTAACAACTACCCTCTTTGCTCCTGTATTCTGTGAGCCCAAGCCCAATTAAACGATACATTCAAGTCCTTAGATCAATTACCAGAAACAATAATGAGGATAACTATCTTGGAAGCTCAAATCCAATATCCTATGCTCCCATTCCACCTCTGAAAGCTGGTGCTCTCTCCAAACCCCAAAGTGAATGCTGGGTTCCTGACCCCCAGAAAGTCCCAAAATCAGTATGATTTCTGACTCCTAGTCACCCTCAAAGACAGAGTATATCTGCCCATGAGGCTGTTCCAGACGGTAACTCTTTCCAGGACTAGAAAATCTCATCTTTATCTCATAAAGCAGCCAAACGTTTTCTACTGATGGGTTTTGGGACTCCAATCTGCCCTCCCCTTTATTCTGATTGACATGATTTTTTTTGTTATGGGTCTTTGATGCCTCATACCTGATCCCATTGACACCTCACGATCACACGGACTGGTGTGCTTTCTTCATGTTGGCTTTGTTGCTTCTCAGCTAGATGGACTGTTTATCTTGAAGCCTCTAACACCCCAGATAATATATGTTTTGATAACTGGGCACCATCGGCATTCTTCACCACTATGGTTGGTGTAAGACATGGAAAAAGAAAGAAAAAATTTAAAATTATCAAGGAGACATAGGTGAGGAAGGGTAGGAGGGAAGGGGAAAATTGAGGAGCTGATACCAGGGGCTCAAGTAGAAAGAAAATGTTTTGGAAAAAGTGCTGCCAACATATGTATAGATGTGTTAATCAAAATGGATATATATATATATATATATATATATATATATATATATATATGAGCTGTAAGAGCCCCCAATTAAAAAAAATGTTTGAGGAAAGTCCCTGTTGGTGGTGTTGGGGCAGTCGCATGAGGCACTGTGTCCCACATTGGAGGAGCTGGTCTGAAGAGAGCTATTGAAACACAGACCTTGCACTTGAAGCACAGAACTTGCTGTAGCTCCTATTAGCAAAGGTGTGGGATTAGCATGACAATGCATTCCCACTCACATCTAGTCTGGGAATGCTGTGATTGGCAACCGAAGTCAACCAAGTGCCTCTACAGGCTATATCACAAGCATAACTTGTTATTGTTGTTTTTCTCCCCCACAGTCAAGTGTTCTTGAAGAATTGAATGAAAAGTACAGATTTGCACAACTTGAGGAAAAGTGGCTATTTGCAGTAAAGCTTTAGTAAGATAAATAACCATCCACATGTTTTCAAGGTTTACTTACTTGTGTATCACATTTCCCCCACCTGACCAGCGTGTAATGCATTTGAAAATATTATAATAGCGACAGTGTAATATTCAAAATAGATGCTGTTGTTGTTGTTAGCTGCCATTCTAATTCAATGAAACATTGCCCAGCCTTGTGCTATCATTATAATCGTCATGTTGCATTCCAGTGCGCAGCTACCCATTTCATTGAGGTCTTTCTCTTTGTTTCTGGCTCTACCAACAAGTGGCAGTGAGAGTGATCGTGATTATCATCCCTCCCACTGATTAAATCCTAACTTATGTGTCCTCCTCTGTGTTGCCTACTTTATGTGCCCCACTCCAGTTGGCTTTCCCTCTATGACAGATGGTGACATGGTGTCTACAAGAGGCTGAGTTGCTTGTCTGTGGGGGGAGGAGCAGGCCAATGCTAATATCGCTGCCATTTGGAGTCTGAGTCATGGGATTGAAAGGAATCATAGAGGGTTTCAGATTGAAAAATAATCTCCCTTGTCTCATTCAGCAAGTAAGTTTGAGAGTGTGGATTACAATGTGGGTTGCCTAATTCCTAGCCTACTGTCCCATTCTTCTCACCACTCTACCAAACACAGTACCTCCTGATGTACAGATGTCGTCATTGCAATTATAACATTAAGAAATAATCAACAGACTTTAATTTAAAAATATATCTCCAATTTTATTTTTAGTGAGAATGTATTCAACAAAACTTGCTCCTAATAGTTTCTATTCATCATGATGGATGGTCTTGTGTAGATTCCTCACATTGGCTCTCATTATTTATGTTCTAGTTCTAATTCAACCTGGATTATTAATAGCGAGGTGCAGATGTCTGTTCATGTCACTTTGACTACATCTCTAGGGTATCTACCTAGAAGTGGAATTGTTGGCTGGCAGAGAAGCTTGACCTATAGTTTTTAGAAGAACCACCAACTGTCTCCCCCAAAAGTGTATCAGTTTGCATCTCCACCAGTAATGGACAAGTCTTCCAATTCAGATTGCCATAACTTTTTTTATACCTTTTATGCCCACGACCATAATTCTCTCTAGAATCAAGGGTGGTTAGACTTCATCTCATGTACTGTGGTCATGTTATCAGAAGAAATAAATTCCTGGAGAAGGGGATAATGCTTGGTAAAGCAGAGAGGTAGCAAAAAGGAGGAAAGCCCTCAACAAGATGTATTGACACAATGACTGCACCAATGGGCTCAAGCGTAACAACTGTAAGGATGGCGCATGACTGGGCAATGTTTCCTTCTATTGTGCATCCAGTCGCTATGAATCAGCACCAACTTCATGGCACCTAACAATACCACCATACCCAGGGCCTGATTTATCTAGTGAGAGTCAGCCAGAAGGGAGAATTCTACATCTTTCTGGAAAATCTTGTTGGTATCAATAGCAGTCTTGGTAAACTACAGTGAGGAAGAATGTGTTAGAAATGGAAATCCATTGAATAACATAGAAAAACCATAGAGGACACAGTAGAAGATTCAATGTACATATATATTTGAGTATAAGCCAACCGAATATCAGCTGAGACACCTAATTTTATCACAAAACCTGAACAAAAAAATGTGCTGAAAAACTTGGCTTGTACATGAGCATATATGGTAACTTAAACTGGGGGTCAGCAAATCTTTTCTGTACAGAACCAGGTAGGAAATATTTTTGGATTTGCAGCCATATGGTCTCTGTCATCATTACTCAGATCTGTTATTATAGCAGGAAGAAAGTCATAGACAATACGGAAACGAATGGCATGGCTGTGTTCCAATGAAATATTTACCAAACCAGCTGGTGGGCCAGACGTGGTTCATGAGCTGCATTTTGCCAACTTTTCACTTCAGCACTCCTTGTAAAAGGGCCAGATAGCAAAGTGGTTAATCACGTCACAGCTGATCCAAAGGTAAATAGTTCAAAGCCACCAAGGGAGAAAGATGTAGAAGTCTGCTTTTTAAGCACTCACAGCATTGAAAATACTCTGGGTGAATTGAGGCCTATCTTTGGAGGTTCTTTTGTTTGGTAAAATGGAGGAGCAGTGAAAAAGAGAAGGGTCCTTGACAGAATGGACTGACACTGTGTCTACAATAATGACCCCAAGATAACAACAAGTGTAAGGATAGCCCGGGAACAGGCAAGATTTTGTTCTCTTATACATGGAGTTTCTATGAGTTGCAACTAGCCCCATAACACCCAACCACACCAACATAAGATTATTTTAAGTTGAAATTTAGTAGCAATTGATTTAAAAGCAACGAGTTTGGTTGGTTGTCCTTGTTTTTGTTGTTTGGTCTTCAGGAAGGGTTTGTCAATGGTATACTTTGGAATGTTTTGAGTTATGTGTGCTCCATTTGTCCTTTGTTGATTTTTTGATTGCGGGTATTAGAAATCTTCACTATATCATGCTATTTTTTCTTATTGAGTGATTGTCTCAATTTTTGCATTTATACTTTAATGAGTTATATCAATCTACTCATTATTCTTGCAGTCTGCATTCTTTCTATTTGACATGCCTTTCTACTTTCTGATGGAATAAATCAGAACCTTCATAATCATGCCTGTCCATGAAAGCTTCAAGATTGTAGCAGCCTGGAGTGGGCTCTCTCTTCCTCTGTTCTTCCCAAGGTTCTCTCCATCTGCATGGCCTATTTGGTGCTCAGACCATAGGAAGACCACTGCCTCTTCAGATGCCTTATCTCCTCTGGTAGACTGGAAGGGGACATCTTGACAGCTGGGACCTAGTATGACTCACAATCACCATCACTCAGATAAGAATAGGTAACTTTTCTTTTAGGCAATGTATATGCCAAGCATTCTCCCCAGATCTTTCCTGCATTAACTAGAGGAACAAGTTATCTGGGTGGCTACCAGCCTTTTAATTTCATAGATGAGGAACCAGATTTTGGGGGTCTAAATAAATTGCATGGTGTAACTTAATTGGTGGTTGAAAGTGTCTCTCACTCTGAAAATCATGATCTCCATTAGCTCTTGCTGACTGTGCCTTCTTTTTGTCTTCCTCCTCCTTCTCCTCCTCACCACTCATCATAATCATCACTCCCATTTTTCTGATGAAGGAAATAAGGATCAGACAAGTTCACTGTCTTTGCCAGAGTCACATGCCTAGTAAGCGATAAAACCAGGATCTATCAAATGAGATCTGTCTCTCGACACATTTCACTTTTCCCCAGCTGTACTGAGGCATGAGTGTATGCTGGCACCTCTGTGGGATGTTTGATGTTGATAATGATCATGTTAGTATACTGTAGGGAGGGGAAGATGCACACACATAAACAGCAAATGGAATTATGGGCTGCTGCATTGCAGTGCAGATCACATATAGTATATGAAATTTCGAGAGAACAAAAATCACGATGGCTTCATGGACTGAGGGAGTATGCGTGCTAGACAGGTTTAACCAGGCGAGAGGAGAAAACAAAGCAAATGAAATTGTGGGAGAAATTAAAATCATCCCATGTGGCCATTATCATTATTCTACCCTCCACACTGATTCAAAGGCTGGAACAATCTGTGAAGAGATCCGCCTAGTCTTGGAACTGCTGATAAAAAGAAACAAATGATTAAATAACATGAAAATGGACACGTGGTTTTGTTGGATGGTTATATGTTTCAAAGGGCAAAGGAAGTATATTGTGCAATTAGATGAAATCTGTCAGAATAGTTTGAAGTTCCCTTTAACATGGGCTGATTTTGCACCAAAATGGTGAAGAAGTTGTCCTGGATTTCAATAAAGAATACACTTGTGCCTGAACAACTTCTATGTGAATGAGTGAATGTGTGGAGAGATCACCATTATTCCTAGTAAGAAACTCTAGGAGTGCTGAGTGCCAGTGGCATAGTAAGTTATACACAGGGCTACAGTGGTTCAAAACCCCTGGCTGCTCCTCAAGAGAAAGAACAGACTTTCTGTTATGATAAAAGGCAAGAAAAGAAAGTGGGTGGCAGGGGAGGGATGAGAAAGGGAGGGAGGGAGAAAGAAAGAGAGAGAGAGAGAGAGAGAGAGAGAGAGAGAGCTAATAGACTAGACCACATATTTGAAGAAGTAAGTTAAAAAGAGGCACCAGGAAGGGTAGTCCTGGTACTAAGGAAATGCTGGTGCTCTTTGAGTTAGGCAGTCTGGCTAACCGACAGGCCACTCAGCTCACAGGAAGGATTTCAGACACCATTTTGTGCCATTGGAATCCTTCTGCATCCCTGTCAAAGGATGCCTAGTGGTGCAGTGGCCTAATTGTTTGGCTGTTATGCTCAGATTTGAGCAGAAAAAAGAGAAGACGCTGCTTCTCTGAAGATTTACAGGTTCTAGTACATTATGGGAGTGGTCGTACTCTATCCAATAGGTTTGCTGTGTTGAAATGGACAGTAGAGAAAACATAATATTTTCAAGAAGCCTGGAGACCATAAAAACACAAGAAAAGAATTGTTTGAAGTTTTCCTTTAAATAAAGCTGCTCTTCTGACTATATCAGCCGTAGTTTAATGTATGGAATCCCCTGCAAAGCAAGCATCTATGAAATAAAATTGTGCATAGACTTTTTTCCCAGTGAATTTATGGCTATAACTCTGTACTTCTCAGTAGGTTCTCCTCTTTCCTTGGTTTAGCTTTGTGAGCTAACGAAGTAGGTGAGAGAAGCCTGACCATTGATTAATGCTGAGGTCAGGGTAGCCTGGTGTGATAAGAAAGCATAGACCTCTGGAAGAAAGATGAGACTTACTACTCCTGTAAAGAATTACAGTCTTGGAAACTCACTGGGGCAGATCTAGTCTATTCTATTGGGTTAGCTATGAGTCACAGGAGAATCCTAGGCAGTGAGAGAGTGAGATGAAATACATTGGCTCTGTTCTTACGTAATGTACCTCAAGAGACAACAAGATGGGAAAGTGGCTTCTGTTAGATACCTGGGCCTCTCATGGCATGCCCAGGCTGAGTTGTAAGTAAGTCTGTCACTACTTTAGCTTCTTGCCTTTCGCTTCGTTTCTCTTCACTAAAACCAATCCAGTTTTAATTCCCAGCTTGCAATTCAGAAAAACCTCTCATATTCTAGAGATTTAAGCTGTATTTTGGAATATGGCTTTCTTCTCAACCTGTGACACCTTTCTGTGGGTAACATGCATCATATGGATGCAATTCCAAAGGAGGTGTACTTGGTGGTCTGCTTAAATGTTAAATGGGCTTTAAAATCTGACTCAAATTAATGAAATTTTAAAATGTTTTAAAGGGAATGGAATGGATGCCACTGTAACAAGTAAACAAAACAAAACATGCCATAAGAGGATAGCTATCAAGGTTGGAAATGGATGCTCTCACCACTCTGGAAGGGAAAAGTCCAAATGAAGCATTTGAGTCTGACGATCCCGTCTATGGGGCTCTCTCTCTCTCTCTCTCTCTGTTTCTGATCGCTGGAATTCATTAATTTGTAATCAGGTCCTCTTGCTGTTTCGCTTCTCTGGGGGTGAGGGTGTATGCTTTGTTTATTCTATTCTCCTCTGAAAAAAGCACAGAGGGTTCAGACTCAATATAACTTTGGGGGGACACAATCCCAAATAGGTTTTCATGTATTTATTTGTTCACTGAATATGTGATCTTTATTGTTGTTGGTAGTGTATTTGTTTAGAAGATTTTAAACTTCCTCAAGTTCTAATTTCTAAAAAATACTCAAATATGATGGCTTTCTCAGTTCTCGTGAAAGGTGAGAACTTTGTCATTGCACAACTCATTTTAAAGGTGATTTAACCATGGAGGGGTTGCTGTAAAGTAGATATGGTGCTGATTGTACAATTTCCCTTGATACAAATTGAATAATGCTTAGATTATTTAATTGTATGATATGTAAATTGTTAGCTAATAAAATGTTGAAATAGCAATAAAGGAAAGATAACTGAGAAAATCTATTGTATCTTCATTTAAAACAATTGCATACCTGCCTCTCGCTTAAAAGTATGCTAGTCTCATTAAAAACCACCAGTAGTAGAATGTGTTCAAGCGCATATTATAGCTAGGATAGCAGTTAAATAAATCATGTAGGTTTTTAGCTATTTGAAGCAGACTCTTCAATAGCACTTGGCTTTGAGTATGATTAAAAAGTACATTTATTGATTTCTAAGCAAACCACAGTATTAATAATCTTTGAGCGCACACTACACTAGTGGATTCTTGTCAGAAGTGGTTTTGAAGAGAATCTGGCCTCTGGATAGTAATGACAGTTCCTCATGGAAGTCAGTGTTGGGCCATTGAGTCAAGTGCATTTACAGGTTAGCTGCAAAACTGACACCAAACAGGAATCTTGTCTGGGTTTTGCTTCTTTAGAGAACCCACACTAACACACCAGTGATGATTACCTTTTGGAGCCTACTCTTTTGATTTGCTTCTCTTTGTTTAAATCGTTTTATTGGGGGCTCGAACAACTCTTATCAAACTCCAGCATCCATTGTGTCAAGCACATTTGTACATATGTTGCCATCATTGTTTTCAAAGCATGTCCTTTCTACACGAGCCCTTGGTATCAGCTCATTTTCCCCCTCCCACGTCCTCCCTCCTCCTGAACCCTTAAATTATTTATAAATTATTTTTTTCATGTCTTGCACTGTCTGATGTACCCTCTAGTCTGTTGTCCATCCTCCTGGGAGGGGACATTGGGATCATTCCCCTATTTCTCCCCCCACCTTCCCCATCCCCTCCTGGTATGGCTATTTTCAATATTTGTCCCAAGGAGTTTGTCTGTACTGTATTCCTTGTATTTTCAGCTGTACTCATGTACATGTTTGTTGCTTGTTTTTTGGGGGGTCAGGGCTGCTCAGAATCACCAGCCCTTGTTCTTAGCTACCTTTCACCACCTCTAAATTCCCTCTCTCCTGGATTTCTTACTCTCTTCTTTTTCTCCCTTTCTCACCGCCCATCTCTCCATTTCTCTGGTATTTAACTAGATTGTCCTTCCTGGGGTTCCAATTTGGTAATTCACCCCCCCCCCTTTAAATCTGCTTGTGTGTATTCAGTAAATGGCCTAGTACCTAGTATTCAAAATGGGGCCCCTGAGGGAAACTGATTTTGTAATGTTTCTGAAGTGTTAGAGTGGAGCTGCCATTGCTGGCAGTGGAGGTGATGATAGGAAATCCAGCCCTTGGCAATCTCCTTTCACCAGCTCAGAGACCCATCGATGGACTCTGTGGAAAATCTCTAGGGTTCTTTGGAGCAAAGTTTGATTTGATTTCGGTTCATAGGCAGGGGTGAGGGAGAGGGTAAGAAACAGAGAGTAGGCTCAGAGCACAACATTCTAGCTTTGTGCCTGTAGGCGCTCAGTTACTGACTGAGCCCAAAGGACCACCATGGATCCCATCTTTGTATCCGCATCTTACAGCTTTCTGACTGGTCTTGAAGTTTCAAATGTAAAACATTTTTTTTCCTTTGGAAGGGAAAAAAAGAGATTTCTATCAATAGCCTCTGAAAATCCACAGTGGGCAGAAGTTTGATAGGTCCTTCTGCCTTTAACAGCACTTTCTTAAATGAGTAGGCCGTGTTCCCACTTGATTATGAGACTATTATTTCCAAATCTTATTCTCAGACAGGAGACTGGGTCATCCAGACCCAGTTAATGTGCATTTACTTGATGCATTTGGAAATGTCATTCCAAGGCCAGGTTTAAGCTGCGCTATGGCCACGGGAGCCAAGATGGACATGAGACTGCCAGTTACAACCACGCAGGCAGTCCCTGGGGTATAAGGAAAGGGGTTAGGACAAGGGGCGCTATCCCTGGTGGAGGCCTGTGCTTATTGACAGGAAGGTGCATGGTAGCTCTGTGCTAACTCTCGTATTCTCTGTAACTCCCTTTTAGCCCCAAGGCGGTGGGAGGAGCATTGTTAAAATAGCCTTCAATAAACCCACTCCTCACCACTATTGCTTATTTTCAAGCTACCCCTTCGTGCGAGACCATGGCACTAATTTTTTTTATTCCAAACTAATAGCTCGCTGTTGTTGGGTGCACTTGAATTGATTCTGACTCATCATGACTCTGTATGGTATAGAGTTCTCTAAGCCGTAATCTTGACTGATGTAGATGACCAAGTCTTTGTCCCCTAGAACTACTGGGTGAGTTCTAACCTTCAACTTTTGGTTTCCAGCTGAGTGCTGAACTACTGAGCCACCAGGGATTCCCAGCCTGCCTCTTGGGAAATAGAGATTTGCCTATAACCTTGACAGCCCCTCTGTACCTTATCAATTTATATACCCTCTCTCCATCAGAAAGGAAACCACATTGTGCAATTAGTTAGAATACATAGGTATAATAAAAAGCCTTCTCTTTCATTTGTGTTCTGAAATTATGTAAATGAGCACATACAACTTCCCCCCACCCCCATTTCCACTGAGCTTTAGTGTGGTGAGGTATACTTATTCCTCACGTATCAACTCTCTATACTTATTCCTCACGTATCAACTTTCTCACTATCTGGCATTTTGGAATTACAGCAATAGTAAGTCCAACTCTTTTGCACATCAGCAACCTTGCTTAGCAGGAAAGATTGCTGCAATATGAACTGAGAGTGAACTCGCCCTGATTGTTAAGGCTGTGTGTCAATACGGTTAGGCCGTAGTTCTCAGGAGTTGCATAGGTCATGATGTAATTTGGCAGTTATGTAATGACGTAGTCACCTTCCATTTTGTGATTTGATGTAATCACCCTCCACTTTTGCATAATACTCTGGGTTTTGGAACCTAACTGTGCATACACGAGGATTTATGTCTTCCTTTTTATTAATATAGTAACGTTAATCTAATTGTTGATGAAATCAACCCTGGTGACATAGTGATTATCAGTTGGGCTACTAACTACAAAGTCAACAGTTTGAAACCAATAGCAATTCAAAGGGAGATGAAGTTTTTACTCTAGTAAACAGTTACAGTCTCGGTAGCTCTGGGGGGCATTTTAGACTTAAAATTCTAGAGCCATAGTGGGAAACTCCCAGGATAATAGATTGTGTCCTGGCCTGTCTTGCAGGGTCACTGTAAGTTGACATTGACTCAATGACAGGGAGTTCATTGTTGTTTGAAAAGTGTGCTAGTTTTCTGATTTGCTATTTTGATTCAATTTATCTTATGATCTGATAAAAATGCTCTCATAAATATTTTTATATTTTCCTTTCGATGCACATGTGTTATCATGTCTTTCTAATACATAACCAATGGGAAATTGCTGAGGCACATATTATCTTATGGACTTTTAGTAGGTAATGCCAATTTGTTTTCCAAAGTGAACCAACTCACAGTTGAACCAGCCCTGTAGGAGAATTTTTACCTCTTTCCACTCTCACCACCCTTGTGATTGTCAAATTTTTATTGCTGATAACCTAGTGAGTATGTGATAGGACAGCATGGTGACTTTTGTTTTATTTATCTTGCTACTCATGTTGCTGCGCGTCTTTTCATATTCCTATTGCCTGATCCAGCTTCCTGTAATGTGAAAATTTTTTTTCTGAAGTCATTCATATTTTCCAGCACCCTCTAAATGGCTTCTGTTTTTCCTTGTTATTTTTGTCATTATTCCACCTGAAATTTTCTGTTTATTTTCAATGAAAAGATGTAGGGATACATTTTCCTTTTATTTTATGTAGATTATACATTATCACAGTATCTTTTATTGAATAGTACTTTTCCTCCACACATATATTGTTGTTTGGACTTATTTGTGTCTTCTTATGTCAACATCACACTGTAATTCTGACGACTTCATAATACATATTCATATCAGTTAGAGCAGATATTTCTCATTGGTTGAGTCTCAAATCTTGTTGACTCTTTGCTCTCTTGTAGTCAATTTAGAATCTGTTTTTTAAATGTCATGGAGAACTTAGTTACAGTTATCACTGCAGTTCCCCTACTAATATATGTCATCACAGAAATAGGTGACATATCTCTTTCAGCTTATGGATATGGAATTTATCTACACTTATTTATATTAATATGTATTTTAATAAATCATTATATTTTCTACCTAAATACCTTGGAACTGGAACTTTATATATACATATGTGTGGCTAGTATAAATTGCATCAATTTTTTGTAAAAGTCACTTTACGACTCTGTGGCATGTGGACATGCTGTTGATGTTGGATGCACAGGTATACCTCACTTAATATCCATTCAGATGATATTTGACTGCATATATGTCCTATGTCTATGGTAATATATGGGAAGTCATAAATGATCTATAAGTACAAAGTATACACATGTATGTACAAAGCCATTCTTTCATTTAAGACTTACCTTTATGATTTTGAAAGGCATCCATTGTCATAGTGGGTTTTGCCATGGGCTGACTAATCACAAGGTCAGCAGTTTGAACCCACCAAGCACTCTGTGGGAAGGAGAGGAGACTGCCCCCTCCCATAAAGTATTGCAGCTTCAAATCCCCAGGGAGCAGGTCTAGTCTCTTTTGCAGGGTTACTGTGGGTAGGAATCTGCTCAATGACGGTGGGCTGCGGGAGTAATGATTTTAAAGTCCCCAAACTTAGACTTTGGCAGCACTGCTTTATGGGTGGAGTAAAGGCAGATGAGCCAGAGAACATGCCTCTGAGTGGAGGTTTTGGAAGCTTAGTCTCTTGGGCAGGTGATGGCTGCTACCAACACTGGCCATGGGAACTCATTGCCATCAAGACACTGCCATCAAGACTACAGGGAGTAGAAAGCCCAGTCTTTCTCCCAGGAGCTGCTGATGCTTTTGAACTGCTAACCAGGAGGATCGCAGCCCAATGTGTAGCCTCTACAATCCTCATGATAAGCAGGTTTCCTACTTCCCCAAACTTTCACGAATTTGAAGCAACACAGGACTGCATAGAAATGCCATCAGCTTTTGTATGCTTACCCTATCTCTGGCAATCTTGCTTAATTTTCAAATATGATTCTGTTAATTTTTATGAATCCTTGCCATATTCTATGTCGTTTGTAATATAATCTGAAATTAATGACAGTTTTATTTCTTCCTCCTTGTCTTTGTGTCATCATTGGTACTGGCTTGCTGTTACACTACTGGTTATAATAGAGAGTGCTTAGTTGAATCAAAATGGTGTCAGTCAGTTGGCATCCATCTTTGGTTCCTGATTTTAAATGGAATATTTCCGTTGCTTTATAATTGAAATATTATGTTCCTGTACAATTCCGCTTGGCTAACTTTTACTAAGTGGGAGAAACTAACACCTATTTCTAGTTAAGTAGCATCACGTGTGAATGCATGTGGCCTTTCATCAAACACATTGTATCTTTTTAGTCGGATCATGTAAAATATGTTTTAATACACCTATTTATGCTCATAGGATTTCTAATGTTAAAAACCAAAATCCCTTGGGTTAGCTCAACAACTTGGTTATAATGTATGTTCTCTTTATGTCCTTTGAAAAATATTAGGAGTCTCGGTGGCATGAGTGGGTGCAACTGCAAGGCCAGTAGCTGTCTGGTCTCATAAAGATTTACAGTCTCAGTAGCGGTAGTGGCTTTATTTTGTCCTGTAGGATCACAGTGAGTCTGAAGAGATTTGAAGGCAGTGAGTTTGGATTTGTACAAGTATATCAGTATTTCATTTGCTAAGATTTCCTAGTGCATTTTCAAATTTATGTTCATGAGTTATACAAGCATCTAGTTTTCCTTTCTCATATTATTCATGTTGATTTCTGGTGTCAATGTGAGACTAGACTCATAAAATGAATTAAAAGCTATCTCGTAGGGATGAGGTCAGTGTGGCATTTCAGCCAAAGCCACCCAGCTAGTAAATGGCAGAGCTGATATTCAAAACCAGATGAAAGGTCATTATGGCCTCATCTCAAAACCTTAACTACTTGTTGAGCACCTGTTATATGAGTAACCTCTGCCTGGCTCCACGCTACCCCTGGGACAGGTTTTCAGACCTTCTAGTGGTCACAAGTAAACTCTTGTTCACTGAGTGATCTTGGAAGCTGCTGCAGTGACGTAAGAATGGGAGCAACTGTTGTGGCTGCTTCCTGTCCATACAGCATCTGGCTTTATCTTTCTATGTGGGTTTTCGAGCACCTTCTTTAGAAACACGTCTCTGCACTGCCACGTCATTCCCACCCCATCTACGGGCTGGTTCTGAAACTTGAGCATACAAGCACCTGCCTTGTGGAAACAACAGCTCCCAGGATTAAAGGGGAGAGAGACAACTGTTGACAAGGGGACTAGAATCAAGGATGTCCTCAGTAAATAGTTCAGAGGGTCAACCTGGCAGCAGGAATATTTTGAACTGCACATGTCTGGGGTGTCATTTACAGTTTACTCTTTCTGATGCAGCTCTCTGTGGTCAAGCCTACAGTAAGAGTTGGGACTTTTGATGGAACATCCTAGATGGGAAATTTGTATTTGGTCCTCAAGATGTTTTTTCTCTGCGATGGTTTCAAGGGGCCAGCTTATGAATCAATCCAGTTGCCATTGAGTTTTCATGATTCATGAGACATGAATCATGTCTACCCCATATGTATTAGAGCCAACTGTATTTCCTAGACACTTCATTGATTCCACTTGATCCATGACTTGGGAGATGGCTCACAGATGGTGAAGAAGATGTGTTGTGGCTGAAGGAAGCAGTTTAGGCAGCAGGCTGATGGCTGGGCAATGAAAAGTGTCTTCTTCAAAGCCTCGGGGCTCTGCTTTCAGTCCTCATGTTTGAGGGTGAGCCTCCAAATGACTGGCAGAAGTGGCTGGGCTGTGTAGGGAGGGGGGTGGCAACCAACCTCTGGAGGTTGGTCAAGTGGCCACTCATCTGTTTGAGGAGTTTCATGTTCACATATAGGAAGAGGTTTTCCTGAAAATGATAGAGATAGGGGTTTGTCTGGGGTTAAAATCCACAGCACAAGACACAACAAAGCTTGCTCAAAGTTATCTTCTTCAGGGATGGAGATTGGGAAATCTTGCGTCTATTTTGTCTAAACACTGTTGAAGCAAGAGAAAGCATTGCGGGACTACCTATTGGGTTGGCCCTACAGGGTTTTCAATTGGTAATGGGTTTTGGAAACAGATCACCAGGGTTTTGTTCTCAGGTGCTTCTGCATGGACTCACATTTGCAACCTTTTGGTCAGGCCCACCCAGGGACCCATTCCTTTTCTTTCCAGGTAGATTCGAAACACCCCAAAGGTAGTACAATTTGTAATTGATCATGCACTCCCAAAGATTCCTTTGTGGCACCTGCTAACTTCAAGGCTGATAGTTCCAGGCCACCAGCTTCTCTGCAGGAGAAAGGTGAGGCTCCCCTCAAGATTCACAGTCTCAGTAACTGTGGGTATGGTGACTTGAGTGGGTCGATTTTCTTCTCAGACCCTTATTGTAGCATTTCCCTCTGGTGTTGCTTCGGGCCCCCATCAGATGTAGTCACGTAGCTCTAGAGCAAACTCAATTCCATCCTTTGCAACTGCATCTCCACTTAACTCCACGTCATATTTAAGGTCCTTTTAAAAATGTTGTTCTGCTCACGCAGCATTGTTTTTTTTTAATATTCTGTATTGTGTACATACCATATTTATTTGCATCCATTTGCTTTAGAATCCCTTACACAGTACCATTTAGAACAGTGCCTAGTTTTGACTGCCATGTCAAGAAGCTATAGAATAATTCATTCAGCAATCTGAGTTTCTTAAAGGAAGGCAGCCACTCTCAGAATATTATGGTAACAGAAAATAATGAACAACTAACAGAGGATCCTTGGTGGCACTGCAGTTAAGTACTTGGCTGCTATCTTAACCATCAACAGTTTGAAACACCCCCCCCCCCCGCCACTCCTTGGGAGAAGGTTGAGGCACTTTGTTTCCATAAAGAACACAGCTTTGTGTGGGAATTTCTCTTCGATCCCTTAACATCACTATGAATCACAATGGATTTTGGTTTGCTATGACAAGGAATGACCTTATCTCGGAATGGTGAGTCCTGTTTACTACCTTTTCTTCATCCTCATTCCTGGCTTAGATGAGGTGCTACCCCTGCCACCTTAGATCATGCACAGGACCCTCAGCCAGATCATTTCACCTTTCTAAGTCTTAGTACCTTCATTTGATGAGTGATAGTGGCCTGTACTATTTTCCTCATGGTTGGGATGATCAAGTTCATTACTGAGGTTAGGGCAGGTCACCTGACTGAGGGCAGTCTTCATTTCATTATCTTTTGGTAGCACCTCCTTTTGTGGTGTTGGTGATTTGAAGCACGTCAAAGAGGTGTGTTGCAATATATCGGGCAGAAGTAATTTGTTGTCTGATTTTTTTTCTAATACTGACCCAACAGACTTGTGGTGCTATTGGGTAAGCTTTGAGCTGCTAATGACAAGGTTGGTTATTCAAATCTATCAGCAGCACCTCTAGAGAAAGATGAGACTGGATGGTCTTGTAAAGATTGATACACTTGGACACTCTACATCAGCGATTTTCAACCTGTGGGTCGTGACCCCTATGGGGGTGGAACAAGCCTTTCATAGGGACAGCCTGATTCCTAACAGTAGCAAAATTACAGTGATGAATTAGCAACGAAAATAATTTTATGTTTGGAGGGTCACCACAACATGAGGAACTGTATTAAAGGGTCATGACATAAGGAAGGTTGACAACCACTGTGCTGGATAAAGTCACCCAGAGTCAGAATTGACTCCGTGGCACTGGGGTGGTTGGGCTGCTAACATTCTTAGGCAGTTGTTGATTCCAATAAAATGAAACTCTTGACAACTTCCATTTTTCCTCATTTATCATAATGTTGTTTGTTAGCTCAGTTGTGAGGATTTTCCTCTTTCTTTCCATTCATGTATGAAAGTTGGAATTAGCAAGGATCTCTGGTGGTGTTGTGGTCACATATTGGACTGCGAATCTAGAGGTCCACAGTTCAAACCACCAATCGCTTTGCAGGACAAAGATGGTTACAGTCTCAGAAACTCCCAGAGGCAGTTTTACCCTGTCCCATAGGGGTGGCGAAGAGTAGGCATCAACTTGATGGCATTTTAAATTTTTATAAAAAGTTTAATAAACATTTTTAATTTTTATTTTATAAAGGGCTAATAGCCACATGGATGTGTAAATTGGAATGTAATTTAGGGAAAAAATAGTTCCAGTGCATTAGAGCCAGATATTCTATTTGGCATGTTTCAAAAGGATGATAAAAACTCCCAAACCAAACTCACTGACATCAAGTAGATCCAGACTCATATCAACACTATGGGCTTTTTATTGACCTTCCCCCTCTTAGGGAAGGCATAGCTGGCAGTGGAACCTGGTAAATATGATTTCCCAGAGTGAATCTCTGGAGAGCTGGTGTCCGTTTCCTTATTGTTTATCCATACAAACCTCACCCATTACCTCCCTTGTTGGCTGTCACTCCATGATTAGGCTGTGAGATATTGCCCCATATTTTGTTATAGGAATATTTGAGATGTATTCTCTTGGTGCAGATCTGACTTGATTGAGTATTACCGCCTAATCCTAAGATCCATGAACTCACCAAAGGAAGAAAGCCAAATCCAGCGGGTGACCGTTACTCAGACTTCTGTGCTAAGGAGTAGTGTCTCTCCTAGGGCCTCTAGATGTGTTGATCTGACTCTGAGATACCAAATGGACATCTTTACTTGATGACTATCTCATTTTTGTTGACTCTGATCCTGACAACCAACTTAGACTGCCAACCACAGGTCAGCAGTTCTAAACCACCAGCCGCTTGGTGGGAGAAGGAAGAGGCTTTCTACTCCCATAAATATTTACTGCCTCAGAAATCCCACAGGGGAAGTTTTACTCTGTCCTATAGGTTACCATGAGTCAGAAATGATTTGATGGCAGTAAGCTTTTTTTTTTTAACATGGTGGGAATGGTGATATAAACTTAATCATTTATAAGAACCTCTGTTGTTGTCCAAGCAAGTCGATCTTGACTCATAGCATCCCTCTGTGACAGAATGGAAGTTTTTCACAGGGCATTCTGTATGGAAGCAGATTGCCAGGTCTTTCTCCAGGGAGCCAATGGGTGGGATTGAGCAACCCGAGGGTTAACAGACTGGAGACTGAGTGGTGAATAATAACTTTGTGTAAAATATAGTCATGGTGCTTGACACTTTATAGCTTAAACATGCAGCTATTATTTTCCTTATAATTATAGTAAATAAATACTTTAGTTAAATAAGTACAATAACTATAACTTCATTCCAAAGACTATGTTAATTGCCTATTACAGTCTAGAGCTGCAAAAAAACCCAGCATTGTGCAAACGGTGATGAAGGTGAAGTGATTACTGTTAGGGAGCATGTTAACCTGTACTTAGGACTCACTCTGCTATAGGCAGCTTGATGGGCTCTTTATATTTCATGTCGTTAAATCATTTCAGCAACCCTAGGGGATAATGAGTATTATTATCCTCATTTTACAAAGCATAGAGAAGTTAATGAAATCACCAAAAAGGTCTTTTTTTTCAGTCCACATGCAGAAATGGAGGTACTGAAAGCTAGTCGGTGGCAAAGGCCTCCTTGGAGTCACAGGTGTGGTGTGTTACGTGTTGGGCTGCTAACCGGAAAGTTAGTCACTCCACCCCATTAGTGGGAGACAGAAGAGCCTTTCCCCTCTGGTGAAGATATACAGGTTTTGAAACCCAATGTGGTATTGCTACTATGTCCTATACGGTCCCTCAGAGCTGGAACTGATTCCCTTGTAGTTGGAGTATTTTACGTATGTTCTTTCATGTATGGCAATGTGGAAATATGAGAAATTCACCCCAGCCACCCAACCTCTCATTTTCATCCTGAGATCAGACATTCAGAGAGGGGACATCCTGCTGGCATTCTTTTGAAGTTATGTTGCCCTCTTTCAATGAAATATCAGGGTCTGCTTTTGTCTCCATTTTTGTTGACACGTTCAATGCGAATGAATCTAAACGTGGCTCGGTTGAGTCTTCTTGGAGGAAATTGCTGGGAGTTGTTCTTGGCATCAAAATCGCCACTGTAAAATAGACCTTTGTTCAAATTTTGTGCATCCATGGGATGTGGTGACCAACTAGAATTGTATCCCTTCTCCTTCCTGCTCAGCTTACCAGTTAACCATTCCCTCTGGGTCTCTGATAGCCAAGGAACCAAACAAGTTGAGATTCATTATCTGTCAGATTTGCTTCATCAAGTAAGCCTATAGGTCTTATGTCCCTCGTGGTCCGAGGGCAACTGTACAGAGACTGCAGACCAACTTTCCTTCTGGTTTTTGCCTCCACTTGTGTCCAGTTGAACTGGAATGCCCGCGCTTGCCAGGATGTTTTTGAAAGTCTGCCATTTCTCAAGAATGGGCACACTTCAGCTCTGACTGCCAGTGGCTGCATGGATGTGTCACCGAATTACAGAATGGTGACGTATCCTAGAAGGAAATGCTCCGGAAGGTCCTGGTCGCCTCCCTCCCATCAACACTTTGTCAAACAACTTTGGAGAGACGTTTGAAAACCACTTGACCATAGACTTTCTCAGAAATGACTCCTCACATGGTACAAACTGTCAGATCTCCCCACTATGGGACATTGTATAACTATCCCCAGAGGATTTCTGAGATGGTAAACTTGGATGGAAGCATATGGGTACATATTTCTCCCATGGACCAAGCGACTTAAAGGTTCCAACCACAACCCTTTCAGTAAGCAGATGAGTGCTTTAAACATGGTGCCAGCAGGGCTCCTCTGCAAAAACCTGGGAGGTATTCTTTTCTTTTCTGAGGATGGAAAGATTTGGGGGAGGGTTCCTCAAATAAACAGTCTGGCTGGTTCATGTAGCCGGGGCAAGTAGCATGAGAGATGCATACGCAGAATCTGCTGTATTAATGACAGTACTTTGGAGACCCAGATGAAATAGATCTTGGCAGATTTCCTAGAGATAAACTCGTGGGTCCTAGGAGGTGGGAAGCATTACTGAGTTAATCCACAACCCATCGTCTGCTGAAATAAACTGAAATAATAAACTTGAACACGTCTAAGTTGGCTCAACATAGCAATTAAAACATATGTCCAATGCGTCATAGGATTTCAGGTGCACAAAGAAAAATGGCAGAAAAGCAGAAAATCTGGTCAAATAGTCAACTTCTGTTCTTAATTGTGATAGAAATATAGAAACAAACCATTTTCAAATTTTGGCCTTTATCCTATAGTGCCATGAATGTATTCTCCATACAGTACAGCCATGGACACTATTCCTTGTGTATTCATTTCACCACCATCCCATAGTATACATAGCTACTTTAAAGCAATTGAAATCTGTACAACTCACCAAATTAAGTTGAGAAAAGCCTAGCAGTGGATGATTATAGAAAGAGTGCTAGGCCAGGGAGTGAGGACACTTGGATTTCAAACCCAATTTAAAAATAAATCATTTTATTGGGGGCTCATGCAACTCTTATCACAATCCATACACCCGTCCATTGTTTGTCAAGCATATTCGAACATATGTTGCAGTCATCGTTCTCAAAACATTTTCTTTCTACTTGAGCCCTTGATATCAGCTCCTCATCTTTTTCCCCTCCCTACCTGACCCCCCTCCCTTCATGAACACTTGATAATTTATAAATTGTTGTTTTTTTGTCATATCGCACACTGTCTGATATCTTTTTTCACCCACTTCCCTGTTGTCTTCCCCTCCAGGGAGGGGGTTATATATACATTCTTGTCACTGGTTCCCCCTTTCTACCCCACCTTACTTCCACCCTCCCCATATCACCACTTTCACCACTGGTCCTGAGGGGTTTATATGTCCTGGAGTCCCTGTGTTTCCAGTTCCTGTCTGTACCAGTGTACATGCTCTGGTCTAGCTGGTTTTGTAAGGTAGAATTGGGATCATGATAGTGAAAGGAGGAAACATTACAGAACTGCAGGAAAATTGTATGTTTCATCTGTGCAATACTGCACTCTGATTTGCTCATCTCCTCTCCACATCCCTTCTGTAAGGGGATGTCCAGTTGTCTACAGATGGGCTTTGGGTCCCTACTCCACATTTGCCTTATTGACAGTGATATGATTTTTTTGTTCTTTGATGGCTGATTCCTGATCCCATCGATATCTCATGATCACACAGGTTTGTGTTCTTTTTCCATGTGGGCTTTGTTGCTTCTCAGCTAGATGACAGCTTGTTTATCTTCAAGCCTTTAAGACACCAGGCACTGTATCTTTTGATAGCTGGGCACCATCAGCATTCTTCACCACATTTGTTTATGAACCCATTTTGTCTTTAACTATCATGTGAGGAAGTGAGCATCTTTGAATGCCAGTTTAATAGAGCAAAGTGTTTTTGCATTGAGGGAGTACTTGAGTGGAGACCCAATGTCCATCTGCTACCTTAATGCTAAACCTATAAATACATGTACATAGATCAATTTCCCCATCATCATATATAAAGATATTTACACATGTGCATGCATATATTTAGACCTCCATAAATGCCCTTTGCCTCCTAGATCTTTGCTCTATTTCCTTTGACTTTTCTCTTGTCTTACTGTCATGCTCAGCCTTATTTGGGTTTCAGTAATTCCTCTCAGTTACATTGCCCTTGATCAAACCCTACCAGGCCTCTTACATGCTCCTCACCACTGATTTTGGATCACTTGTTGTTCTTTTGTCCCTGGGTTTGTTAACACTCCTTCCTTTCCCCCCACCCCCCTCTCCCAAGTCACTTGGTGCCTTAGGTCCTGTTGCTTTCTCCTCCAGATTGTTTATCCTGCCTATCTTATCTAGATAGATCTGCAGAGATAATAATATGCACAAAAATAAGACAGAGCAAAACAAAGCAACCAAAGAAAAGAAAACAACAGCAACAAAACCAATGACAAAAAAAACAATAATCTTTAGAAGTTTTTTTCTGGTTGAATCTGATGGGGTGCCTGCCATGTCCTGGCCCCAAAGTGTTTTTGGTATCCTCTGGGGGCTTCCTTGCTCTGCTCCCTGTGCTTTTCTGTTACACACCCTTAGCATTTCGACTCTAGACCGTGGGATCAGATCAGACACAATTCCCACAATGTTGTCCCCTGTAGTGCTATGTGGGTCAGTGAGGAATGTTCTGTCTCATAGTGGAGTCCTCCCTCTACATTTGCTGCTTTGAGTAGGTATATTATTTTCAAGGGTTGGTGGGCCAGGATGTGCTCTACTTTCTCTTCCTCCCACTTCATTTGATTCTGTGTGCTCTTATTAAACCTGTCACTCTCCCTGAGCTGTAGTTTCAGTGCTGTCCTCTGAAGTAAATTCTTCTGGGGGAGGGCTGCTGTCCACATATTTGGGATTGGGGCCTACCCCTCAGACCTCTCTACTGGTTCCCTGCTTCATGTCGGTATGTTGCATTCACATCTTGGAACACCGGACTGAAGTCTGGACCTCATTCCCTGTGGAGATATAAACAATACCCTTCCCTGAGGTGGGTTAGTGCCCTGTTCCCCAACTATCAATTTTTTTCTTTGCCCTTCCCCCTCCTCTTTAGTTAGCTTCCATATGTATCCCTGGATTTGGCCTGACCCCTGCCATACTACCTAAACCTCACTCCAGGAATTTTTGTATAGAGTAGCTGTTTCCCTATGCCCTCTTTGTATTTTTTAAAGTTTACCTCAGCAGACTCATGTTGTACTTGTCCTTTTGTGCTTGGCTTATTTTGCTTGGCATAATTTCCCCTGGTTCGTCCCATGTGGCGATATGCTTCATGCGTAGTACTTCACGTTATGTATGTACCACAATTTTTTAACACATTCAACTGTTGAGGGAAATTTGGTTGTTTCCAGCTCCTTGCAATTGTGAACTATGCCGCGATGAGTATTGGAGCACAGATGTCTGGCTGTAGTTTGTCTCTTGTCTCTTCTGGGTATATGTCGAGTAGGGTGATTACTGGGTCATATGTTAGCTCAATTTCCATCCATTTTAGATATTGCCAAATTGATTTCCATAGTCGATGTATATACCTACTGGACCACCAACAGTGGATAAGAGTTCCTATCTCACCATAGCCCCTGCAACACTTGTTGATTTCTGGTTTTTTGAATTGGGCATCTTTGAGACTGTTAGGTGGTTATCTCACTATTGTTTTAATTCCCGTTTGCCTTATAACTAATGATGCAGAACATTTTCTCATATGTTTATTGGCCATTCAGATTTCTGCCCTTGTGTCATTTCTGTTCAGGTCCTCTGTCCACCTCCTCAGTGGACAATTATTTTTTTCTCTTGGGAAGCTTACAGAGTATTGTAGATTTTAGTAATAAGGCCTTTGTGTTATGTGTCATTGCTAAACATGTTTTCCCAGTTCGTGGGATCTATTATTACTCTCTTAGTGAATTATTTTGATGTACACAGATGATCTATCTTCAATATATCCCACTTGTCAATTTGTTACTCATCTGTATTTGTGTCCTTCCCTATTTCTGATAGCCTATGTATTCCCTTTGCCAAAGTTCTCGGGCTGGTCCCAAATTCCTCATGGATGGCCCGAATAATTAGGGGTTTTACCTCAAGGTCTGTGATCCACCTTGAGTTTATTCTTGTGCATGGAGTTAGACAGGGTCTTACTTCATTTTTCTGTGGGTAGATAGCCATTTTTCCCAGCACCATTTGTTAATGAGAGCATCTGCTTCTCATTTGATATTTTTGGAACCCTTATCAAAGGTCAGTTGTCTTTAGGCTGATGATTGTATTTCTGGGTTTTCAGTTTTTTCCCCATGAGCTTGAGTATCTGTCATTATACCAATACCATGAGGTTTCGACCACTGTGGCTGTATATGTGATAAAGTCAGATAAATCAAGCCCTCTTACTGTGTCCTTCTTCTTGAGGCATCCTCTGCTAATTTGGGGCATCCTCCCTTTCCTTATGAGGTTGGTAATAATTTTTTTTTCATTTCTTTGAAGAAAGCCGAGGGTAATTTTATTGAAATTACATTATACTTATAGTGCCTTGTTTATTACTGACTTCTTTACTATAGTAAGTATTATAATCCATGAGCATGGACTATTCTTCCATTTGTTGAGATCACTCTTGGTTTCTTGTAATAACATTGTGTAATTTTCTGCATATAAATCTTTTTGAAACCCAATTTTTTGACATGCTTGTGTTCAATCCATTTGTCTACATTCTGTTTTCGATCCTGGAACATGAGTTATCTATCCATGTTAGCATCCTCTAGCTGTAATTGTTATGCTATTAAAACTGCATGTTGGTAAATGAGACAGCCTTTTTGTGGCACACAGGGAAAAGGCTCCTCATAAAACTTAGATAGAGGAGTTTGCAGTCTTTAACATGTCGATCATACAAGATTCAGCTATGCACATGTTTCATGGAGAAAGGGGAGAATCAGTTATCTAGTGTGGGTGGTGTACCTGTTTTGACTTGATGACATGCAGTCCATGTTACAAGACAATAAACTGTACACCAGTGCTGTGTCATTTTGTACGCTGACAGTAAACTGCCACCATCACTCTCCATGTAGTTCCATAACTTGCCCTTCCCCTCAAAAGACAACCCCTAGCCCCCTCTGTGCCTGTCGCATATGTCGTATATTTTGCAGGCAGCAGGGACTTCCTGGGAGATTTGGAAGCCTGCATGTCAACCTTTGGAGGGACAGGTGGCATAGTGGTTGTTGGGCTGTGCTCTACAAGGGTAGCAGTTTAAAACCAGCAGCCACTCTGTGAGCAAAAGACGAGAAATTTGGTAAAGTTTCAGAAACTCAGAAGGGCAGTGCTACTCCACATTACAGGGTCACTTAGAGTCAGACTTCACTCAATCACAGGGGATCTGGTTTTGTTTTTGTCTTTGATAGACTTGGGTTCTTGGTGAGAAGGATGTTGCCTGTTTTGGTAGAGAACAAGTAAACACAAGCACATTACTAAAAAACAAAAACAACATTGAGAAAGAAAACAGGAAATTCAAATAAATCCCCTGAAAAGGTAAAAACCATTTGGACAGTGAGTACAGTTGTGACAATTATGTTCTGATGTGTCAGTTTCATGATTCGGTGTCTAGGGGTGGAGTCTAGCCTGTCAATCTGTAGATAGCCAATGAGGCTTCTGTGTAGACATGGCTTTCTTCTGATAATTCTGGGAAGTCTCGTGATATTTTCCAATTGGAGAAGAGAGACTTGACTGAGTTCTTGAGAGACAAACTACTGACCACCTGGACTAACAATGGACATGTGTCCCTGTGGGTTCATACCCCACTCCTGGTACCATAATATGTTAGTCTGGGTAGACTAGAGAAACAAATTTGTAGACATGCATATGGATATAAGGGAAAGGTTTATATACAAGAGGAATGGAACATTGAGAAAGCATCCCAACCCAGTCCAGTCCAAAGTCATAAGTCCGACATTAGTCCATATGCCCGATACCAGTCTCCTTCCGATTCACGAAGCACATGCAGTAGAAGCATCCCAGTGCTGGCAGGGGTCTCTGTGTGGATTTTCTGGTCCCAGAGATCTGGTTCCATCAGGGCAAGTCCACATGGCTTCTCCTCTGGCTCCTACATTGTCCAGGAATCAGGATCAATCATCATGCTGTCATCTCATCTTGTCAGTAGTTCATACATGGCTGCCACAACTGTCCAGAAAAAAAAAACCTTTTGAGTATTTTCCTAGGCATTTTTATGTAGCTCCTTTATCTTTGCAATATTTTTCAGATTGTACATCATTTATTTTTTATTTCCAATGGCAAGATTCATTTGTTTTGAGATTTGTGAATTTGTTTCTAAAATTAAATAGGAACATCTATTCACTAATCACTGCTTTTAATTTACTGTCTAATTTGAACATATTTTGGGGTCAAGAGATATGCTTTCAGATCATTGTTATCATTGCTGCTTCATAGTTCTAGCAACTGCATCTTGTTCCATCTTTTGTGACTCAGAGTCTGTTTCCCATTGTTAGCTGGAAAAATGACAGTGCATGGAGGCTAAGGGTGAATGAGTGTCTATGTCTATGATTATTTCATTTGGACAACTTTGAAGAAGTCCCCCCCCGCACACTTCATGATGGTGTAGCTGCTGCTGCAATGTAATAAAACTAAGACAATAATGCGTCCACATTGGAGATTGATATTTTGTAAAGACAATTTGGGTGGCTCTTTGGATTGGACGCAGCTAGTTCTTGTTTAAGTTAATATTGTCAATAGCAAATGATGAGTATATACAAGTATGAGGCATTGTGTTCTATGATGACCAATATTTCCTGTGCTTACATGTACTAGTTATTGTGTTGTATGCTATAGCTTGCCCTCTAGTGGATTCTGATTCATGGGGGAATGACTCCTGTGTATGGGAGAAGACCTGTGCTTCATGCAGTAGTTCAAGGGCTAATTTTCTGCATGCAGATTACCAGACTCTTCTCTATAGACAACTTTGAGTACATTCTCCCATCCAACCTTTTGTCAGACAGTAAGTGCATTAACCACACAGAAACTATACATGCTTCTGATATAGATAGCTTGTTTACAAATGGATTAGTACTTGACTGCTCTGTGAAGGGTTGTTGGTTTGAATCCACTCACTCACTGGATCCTGGGAAAAATACATAGCAATTTGCTCCTGAAAAGATTGCAAGCCTTCGGACATCTTAAAGAATAGCTCTCCTCTGTCTATGCGGGTTGGTGGGCGGGGGGGGGGGCGGGCGGGCAGAATCAACTCGACAGCAGTGGGTGGGCATCTTAGTCAACTTTCAAGTGAAGTAATATTATCTCCCATTTTGGGGATGGGAGAGAGGAGAAGTTCGGAGATTTGGATCAGGTGGTAGAACCCAAACATTATTTGCGGCTTTTGAAGTCTAGAGCTGGTGTTCCTTCCAGTGTGTCCCAAGATCTCTTTGAATTACAAGATAATCTCAGGCACTGTCTCAGAGAAAGGGACTTGGAGTCCACCTCAGTCCACTTGGAAAGATGAGAAATAAAGAAGTGACATGATGTTCTTTGTCTGTGCCACCTCCTTTCCGGTGAGGGAGTGGCTGAAAGAACTTTCTTTCCTGGGCAGCTGACTGACTGAGCAGCCTGCCAGTGGTATCACTTCACCACTGGGCCTGGGGGAACTGTCAGTGCCATTCCTGAGCCCCTGGAGCCTTTCCCACAGTGAGACTAGATGAAACAGCAGCCTGAGGCACTCAGGTGTGATTTAAGCAAGCGCTAAAGGGGCATTTACAATAAAAGACAATGTGAATTAAGTTCTGGGGCTAAGGGTGTAAATGAATTCATCATTAGAGAGCCAGTAAAAGGTATTAAAAGACAAATTGGCTGAACCTCCTTGGACTCTTGTCAGTCAGCGCTGAAGAAGAAATGATGGCTTGTGCTATCTCTTTCTCTTTCTCTTTCTCAGCAAAACTAAATTGTAAAATGAAATGTACACACCAGTCCCTCAGACCGTCTCAGAGGGGATCACTAGGGTCAGTGAAGGTGCCAATCTGGAGGTAGCCAGAGTCTCTGCTTGTGTGCAAGGGCATCTGTGAATTGTGTTCTGGTTGATTTTCACCCTTGTGAAATCACTGATCCAAATCTCAGAGCCAAGCTGATGAAGGCAAAGATCGAAGAATTCATAGAGGCCAACTTTGAAGGTCCTCTAAGGTACCAAATCTCTTCTTTGTTGGATGAGGAAAATGAGCCTTTGAATTTTTGCAGGTCCCTAAACTGGTAACTTCCAGAGTGTCAAGAATCTCAATAGATACATGGAAGTCTAGCCAAAATCTCAAAACCATTGACACTGAATCAATTCCAATTCATGTTCATTGTAACTCCTAGGGCTTCCCAAACATGTGTGTCACAGGTCAGTCATTATGGGTACTTTTTTGTTGGAGGAGTTGAACTGCTGACCTTGTAGTTATTAGGCCAATGCCCTACCCGCAGCAGGACTGGGGTTCTTCCCAAGTCTAATAAGAGTTATATTTACCACTGACAGCTAGAATGAAGCCATTTCTATTCTTCCTGTTTCTCCTCAGCTTCTTTCTTGTTTTCTACACTTTTTCCCTCCTCTCTCTCCATTTCCACCTCTTTGATTTCTCCCATGCCATTCTCCTATTGACCACACCTTCTGTGTTGTGAATCATGCTTGCTTGCTAAGAAATAAGGCACTTTTATGTCCATTCTCTCATTGAATCATTCTTCCATTTTTGGACCGCCTGCTAAAAAATGGGAAATCTTAACCTCAGACAGAAAGCCCTAACCAAAGATCTTCTCCCTATTTAACTGATTAGCACCGCGGAACATTGGGGGCTGGGGCTGCAGTGTAAGCAAGTTGGGGACTTCCTCTTGGGGACACTTTTGAGATGGGTCTTCTCCCTGGCACAGTGTGACAGCTTCATGCTCGATGGCAAGGAAGGAAGGAAGTGAAGACACTTTCCTGTCACTGGATCCAGACTCTAAATAGCCCTTTGCTTGGCAAAGCACACTTCCCATATTCCCTGGCTGGCCCTGCTCCATGTGTAGAGCTTCTCTCACTAGTACTCTTTTGCCAAGACCAGTCTCCCCACGGGCATCATTACTCCCATGGATGCCCAGGATATGCCTCTCTGAAGAGCATTACCTTTTTATAACTTATGCTTCTGGGTCATTTAGTTTCTCTCAGCAACAACAAATGAAATAAGGCACCAGAAAAGAAAGCAATTGTAATATAATCAGTCATATAAATGGGAGTTTCCTGTAAAATCAGACATTCATATTTTCCCCTTGTTCATTATTTTCACTCACTCATTCATTCATTCATTCCATATATTTGTTGAGTGTCTAATGGCATGAGCAATCTTTATATACATTGTTCATTCTACATTATTCTATCAGAGAATATAGTGTAATCGAGGAGATAGGCAGTCAAGAAAGTCAGGAAATAAACAGATCTCTATCATAATATCGGGAAATTGCTATAATATCATAGGGTATAGCAGGCTACACACTGAGCTGCTAAGCACAAGGTCAGCTGTGTTACCCCACCAGCTGCTCTGAGGGAGAAAGAGGAGCCTGTATACTCCTTGAAAATTTATAGTCTTGGAAACCGAAAGAGGGCAGGTTTCCTCTATTCTATAGTCTTGCTATGAGCTGGAATTCACTCCATGGTGGTGATAGATGAATAAAAAGAGAGGAAAAGAAAAGGGTCACTAAGGCTGCAGTTTTAGAGACAATGATTGGGAAGGGTCTCTCTGATAATTGAGGGGAGACCCAGATGAGAGAAGGCGCTGGTCTTGAGGTTATCTGGCAGAGAAGCAGTCTAGGGAGAATGGAAAAATGAGCCTGAATGTACTCTGGGTGCTGAGCATGAGTTCAGTGATCAGCACAGCTAAAATGTGATGGACTCCGCGAAGAGTGTAGAAAATGAGGTCTCAGTAGTAGCCTGAGGCCATGGCATGTAGGGCCTGGAAGACCAGGCAAGGAGTCTTTTGCTGCAGACACAGAGATGAAGCCACTGGAGAATCCTGAGCAGGGCATTGGCTTAGTCTGATTTCAATTTAGAAAGGGGCACTCTGGAAACCAGGTGCAGTCTTTCAGTTAACTATCTAAGGAAGTGTATGGATCATTTACACTACCAAGGGTTCTTAACAATTGGAGAAAGATAAATCTCTTTTTATAAAATAGACAGGATAAACAATCCTGAGGAGAAAACTATTGGACTGATGGATCCAGGGGACATGGGAGAGAGGGAGAAGGTGGGTGAAAGGTAGGGGTGAGCCAACAAATGCAGGAACAAGAGAAAAACAAGTGATCTAAAATCAACGATGAGGAGGACATAAAATGCCTGGTGGGGTTTAGTCAATTGCAATGTAGCCAAGAGGAATTACTGAGAGCCCAATGAAAGTTGAGCATGATAGTGGGGAAAGAGGAAAATAAAAACAAAAAGAGGAAAGAATTAAGAGGCAAAATATGTTTAAGGAGTTACAATTACAGGCATGAACATATGTAAATATATTTGTATATAATGATAGGTATATAAGTCTAAGTATTTATATTTATTTGTTAAGTATTAAGGTAGCAGATGGACATGGGGCCTCTCCTCAAACCCTCACTCAATGCAAGATCACTTTGTTCTAATAACTTGACATTCTGTGATGCACACCTTTCCTATACATGGAAAAATAGATCCATAAGCAAATGTGGTCAAGAAAGCTGATGGTACCGGGCTATCAAAAGATATAGCATCTGGGGTCTTAAAGATAAGCATGCTGCCATCTAGCTATGAAACAACAAAGCCTACATGGGAGAGGCACACCAGCCTGTGTGATCATGAGGTATCGATGGGATCAGGTATCAGGCACCAGGAGGCCCCAAACAAGCAAACAAACAAACAATCATATTGAGGCGAATGAGAGCGGCTGGAGTAGAGACCCAAAACCATTTGTAGACAGTTGGACATCCCCTCACAGAAGAATCACAAGGAAGGGACAAACCAGCCAGGGTACAGTATAACACCAACAAAGCATACAACAGTACTCTAGTTCTTTAATGTTTCCCTCCCACCACTCTCATGACACCAATTCTGCCTTAGAAATGTGGCAAGACCAAAGGATGTATATTGGTACCGATAAAAGTTCTTGATAAACAGATTCCAGGACAGACAAACCTCCAGTAGCAGTAATGGTAGAAGTGATATTATGAGCACAGGGAGGAGATGAGGGGGCAAAGGGGGATCTGATCTCAAAGATAGATGAATAACAATGGGGTGACAAACAACAGAAACATGAATATGGCTGAAGAGAGAAAATAGATGGTGTTTAGATATTAAAATAAAAACAATTTATAATTTTCCAGGGTTCATGAGGGTGAGAGGGGTGGGGAGTGAGGAAAGAGGAGCTGATACCAAGGACTCAGGTAGAAAGAATTGTTTTGTAAAAGATTATGGCAACGTATGTACAAAGGTGCTTGATACAATGGATGTATGGGTTGTTATAAGAGCTGTAAGAGCCCCAGATAAAATGATTTATTATAATTTTTTAAAGTGGGGAAAGAAAAATTAATTACCTGGATGAGTATGAGAAAGGCTAACTCCAAGGTGTTTACTCTGAGCAACACTGGTGACTGAAGGAGCTAGAGAGATGGAGAAGACCCTGAAAGGAAAGAGTTTTCAGGGGGGCAATTCACATTCAGCCATGTAAAGTTGGAGATGCTGGTTAAGTGTACCGATATAAGTATCCTGGAAGGAGTTTTGTGTGTGTGTGTGTGTGTGTGTGTGTATGAATCCTGGGCTAGCGAATATACATTTGAAGTTATAGGCAGTGAGATGGGACAGAGTATAGATAGAAAAATGATGAGGTCATTTGCTTAGCGTACTTCCAGTGGTACGAGGTCAGCACAGAGCTGAGAAGGAGTGGCTAATGATGTAGATGGAAAACCCGAGAACATAAAATGTCTGGAAACCAAGAAACTATCTTGAGCAAAGGGTTGATCAGCTCATTGATGCTACAGAAAGTTGACTAAGATGAAGAGTCTTCATAAGTGTGGCAGTAAAACTCGTGTGTGTTTTGTTTGAGTGACTTTAGGGAGTGGTGGGCATGAAAGGGGGGTTGAAGGAGGAGGAATTGAAGCAACAATTCATGATGTAGGGGCCAACAATTCTTTCAAGGAGCTTTTCTCAGAGGTAGAAAGCAGCGATAAGGTGGTAGGTGGAGAAGTGCAGTTACACAAGGTAGGCCTGTACTTGGGTTTTCTACTCCTGTAAAGAATTATAGTCTCAGAAACCTAGAAGGCTGGTTCTGTCTTGTCCTATAAGGTCCCTATGAGTCAGAATTGACTTGATGAGTTGAGTTTTCAGAAAGGATATGCAAATTTCTTCTTCCTAGTGTTTCCTCCATACCTTTTGTGTCTTTTATTTTGTAACTGTGCAGGCAGCATATCTATCTAGGCACTTCATTCCTCAAACAGGGAGAGAGCACAAGGGAATGGCATGGCTCCAAAAGAAACACAACACCCAAACGAAGCACGTGGGATAGATGATTTAACATGTGTAGAATATGTAATGGGAAGAAACTGCCTAATGGGGATTTTAGGTAAACAACAACAATAACAACCTCTTTTGCAATTTTTGTCTTTCAGAAATTTAAATGTCTCACTATCAGTTGGTGTAAAGACATTTGGGTGATTGGATGATAATAATAGCAATGATGCCAATCTCTGACATTTATCCAACATGTAGAATGTGAAAAGCATTTATGAAGCATTTTAGATGCATCATCTCATTTTACCCTCACAAGACTCAACCTCTAGTAGTTTGGGATTCCTCAGTCAACATTCTCAGCCAAGCTTTCACTGCATTTGAGGGCCAAAGCACTGCCAGATCAGAGTCAACACACTCACCTATTATGTATTGTTCACCAGAAGTCTCCCATTACATACTCTGAGCAGGCATTATGCTAAGGGAATGGCTGGGGTTCAGCCTCAAACCCTTTTTGTGCTCAGAAACTCTCAAACTGTGTGAGCAGCAGGAAAGAGACCTTTGCTATGAAAACTTGTCCCTGAATCTTCTGTTCTGACTTGTGTGCCATCAAGTCGATTCTGGCTCATGGGGACACCATAGGACAGAGGATTGCTCCATGTGGTTTCGGGGGCTATGATCTTGATAGAAACATATTTCCAGTTTCTTTCTCCTATGGAGTAGCTGGTGGCCCCCTACTACTGACATTTCAGTTAGTGATGGACTCCAGTTTTGATTAGATAAGAAGGGTCCCATTATTTTTCTTGTACTCCATTGCCCCCCAGTTTGATAAAATGCACATATTCTGATGACTATATAGGCCTTGTGTATTTGGATAATATAGGCCTGCAGTATCCCTGAACTCTACTTCTCTGCATTTGGGGGGCCTGGCTCTTTCCTTCTGATTTTGCTGCTTCCTTGCTCTTGTCCATGGCCTTGTTCTGATTTCTGAGACCTTCTCCTGGCTCCCAAAGCTCCATAGGCTTGGCATGAAAAGTTGCCTTCTCATCATACGTCTTAACAGCCTATGCAACAGAATATATTTGCTCCTATATCTCGAGGTCTGATTTATCAACACCAACTCCATAGTAGCAAACCCATGCTGGGAATCTGGCCTCCACATCACAGCTGATCAGGATGGACTGGTGAATTCCGCACATGGCATCTGTCCTAAAGAGCGAATTAGCTATGCTTGACTTCCGCCACCACATGTTGCCTGCGGTGGCCTTGTTTTCTCCTTCGATGTCTGGTCTTCTGTAACAGCACAAGAGATATACAAGACTTGATTAGAGTCAGCACCATGTGAGCATACCACAGCCAGTGGTTTTTGTTGGAGCTGCTTTAAAATAGAAAAAAACAAAAAAACGACCCAGAACAACTTAGCCAATTTGATTCCTCTGTAAAGTTTTACTTAAACATTGGAGAGCATATTTGTGTATAAATTAGCATTTGGATACTCTGTATTCCAGCATAGATTGATTGGCTATGATGGGAAACTGAACTAAAAAATGTTTTGTGAACTTTGTTCACTCATCTTATCCAAGGAATGAGAAGCAAACCATACAGACAAAGCCCTGGGAATTACATTTGCTTCTCCCATACAAATGTCTATGATCTGCATTCGTTAAGGGACTGGCGCAGTGCTTGATTTGGTGATGACTTTTGTTGGTTTGGACTATTTCTTTTTCAATGTCTCTAGCCAATGCATCGGGAAAGGATCAGCACGATTCCCTACTAATAACATTTACTGTTTTCCTGTTTAATTAGGATAAGATGTAGATTATGCCATTGTCCTTCCAGCCCCATCCATCAGACCTGGTCAACACTATGCAATACTGGAAATTAATGACAGGGCCAATCTGGCTTGATTGTTGGTGACAGATTGTTTAGAATAAGCCAATTGCTGCAGACAATGGGAGCAAGCTTACAAAGATGATTTTCTTCCATATGGGGATCCAATGAATGCTGTTTGATTCACAGGGTTGGGCTATTCGATGTCATCTTGTTCAGATTTGGAGAACCATGCTAATGGGCCAAGCTATTTGTCTTCGCCTTTCTCTCAAATGTTTCCATCATCCCCTAAATTGATTATTCTGATATTAGGCTATATGAGTTACCATCACTGTAGAAACAAAACTAACACGAAAATATAACCACAAAACCTCAAAAACAAAAGCAAGGCAAACAAAGCCCCAGAAGCAAAATTCCTTTCTCCAATGATGTTGCTTGAAAAGAGGCCAATGGACTTAAGTTTGGAATCAGATTTACCCTCACCAAACTTCAGCTTCTTCATTTGTAGTCTGGGGAAAATGATGACTCTGCTTTCATAGACTTGTTGAGAAGAATGAACGGCTTCATGCATGTTGGTCAGTACATCATTTTTCATGACCACATTTGGAGTGCTGACTGTAATTGGCTTTTAGGTATGGAACCACTGTATCTCTTTTTTTTTGGAACCACTGTATCTTAAATAGTTCCAAAGCTCGTTTCTTCCATTCAAGCCCATTTCAGAACCAATAACATTGAATTCATTCTGAAGCACAGTGACCCCCCTATAATGTTTCCCAGGTTGCAAGTATTTAAGGGATCTGGCAACCTAATTTTTCTGACACAGGAAAAGCTTCCCACATCCTTCCTCCTAATTGGATAATTACCACAGAGGGGTCCGGAAAGGGGCCGTGGGAGCCTATAAGAAAGCAGTAACATCACTGCTGAAGCTCTGCACTTGAATGAAGCTCACTGTAAACAAATCTAGATTCCAACCCTTTTGCCAGCACATACTGAAAGCAATTCAAAATAGACCTGAGGTTTCATAAAATTCATCTACTCGAATAAGAACATTTCTGAGAGAGAACATTCTTTTTCTTCTTCATTTCTCTAGTGATGTCAGTACACATCACTTAGGCACAGCATACTCACTGGCTGTAATGGTTAATTCTCTTCCATGGAGCTGGGTCTTTATGGGAATAGAAAGCCTCACTTTTCTTCCTCAGAAGAGATAGTGAGTTTAAATTGCCAACTTTGTGGTTAGCAGCTCAATTTTGTAACCTATTATGCCCACAGGGCTCCTAAAACTCACTGCCATTGACCCAGTAGAACTGTCCCTGTGAGTATCAAAGACAATAACTTTTTTTTCAAAGGCAATAGCTTTTAAAGGAGTAGAAAATCCCATCTTTCTCCCACACAGTGACTGATGATTTCGAACTGCTGACTTTAAGGTTAACAGCTCCATGTGTAATCCACTATGCCATCAGGGTCTATTGTGGCAGACTGAGTGAAGTAGATTCCAAGTGATCTTACCACCCCCAAGATATTGCGTTCCAAAATAGAGTCTTCCTGAGTAGCGTTGCAGCAAGTACAGAGGGTTTTTAAGGAGAATGTTGGGAAAAGAGAAGCTGTTTTCCTTCCCCATGATTGGGGAATTCCCCAGTTTCTAAGTGAGATTCAGAATCCAGTCTTAGGGCCATGGCTCACAGTGTTCTGTTATGTGCATGGTCTTGACTTACTGGAACTGCGACCAGAGCATCAAGTCTCATTTTCTTCATCTTTCTAGTCAATGTTCTCTTTTGGCTAAGTTGAAGAACTGACAACTGGAAATATCACATTGTCAAAATATTATATACATATACCATATATATAATACTTTAGAATATAATATATATTTTATAATATATATATATATACTAGAGAGATGCCATTCATTCACAGATGTTGGTTTGTGAATTGTTGAATATACAAAACAGATACCACTGAAAGGAACTAGTTGAATATCCAGTGAATGCAATTTATACTTCCTTAGCAGAACATGTATCCCAGTGCTTGATACTTAGATGACATTCAGATCATAGAATCTTCATTTAACACTTTTTGGCTTCTCTAATCCAGCATGCATTAATACAATGCAAAATACTTTCATGTTAGTTGGCCAAGAACCCCATTAGCATGATGTTCTTGTTAAAGGGAAATTCCATATGTCGAGAAGGCTTTCTCTGCACACATAGCTTCTAGATTGTCATGGGAAGGTACCTATAATTATTGGATAACACTTTGCAATACTTATGGGTAACATTGGCTGATGAACTTAGATTTCTCGTATGGAAATGAACACACTTGGAGAGAGATGAGAGGGCTTCAAAAAATTCATGGAAAACTGCAATTAAAATGTAATGAAATTTTTCTTTGAATTTTTTGATTCCACTTTGTATATATTTTATATGTATATGATTTGGGTTTATTTGTTTGGAATGTGTAAGCATATGCATAATCTAGAACTAAACTTTCCAAACTAATGAGGAGGTAGGTAGGGAAAGAGGCAGATTTAGTTTGTGTTCAAATTGGCATTCTCATTTCTCCTCCACTCTTACTTATTTCATTCCCTTATTTCATTTAATTACTTGAGAGCCTTCACCCATATTCACACAGGCTACAAAGGGTGGACTCATAAGTATGTTGATTCTGAAAGATAAGGAAAGAAAGTGCTATTTTTCCCCCACAGTAGGCTTATGGACATTTAAAAAGAGCTCAACATAGGTATAGATACTATCCTTAACAGAAAGGGGCAATGTGAATGATGGTACTTCAGATGCCAGCTGTAACAACAATTTTGCCTTACAGTGAAGCCTGTTCCTGAAACATGGGCAGTTAACTGTGTGTATCTAGATAGAGCTGGGATTAGCCGCCTTGAATCCACAAATGGAATTTGAGACAGTACCTGTTCTGAGGAGCCCTTGTCCACAATGTTAGAAGGACAGGCAGAGGTATGGACAAAGGCAGGATATGTCCAGTGAATAGGAGAACTTGTGGAGAGATTGAATCTCTCGACTAAAATCCTGAATCTACCATCTCTCCACTCCTAGTGCTGATGATCCTTTTCAATCATACCTTCACGTCCATTCCCCCCAAACCTATTGAACTTCATATGTTAGGTAAGTGCTATGAAAAAAAAAGAATGCATGCAATGAGGGGCCTGATCAAAACTTGTCTGGAGAATCAATGCAGTTCTTCTGAGGAAGTGAAGTCTGAGCTGACATGTAAAGAAGGAAGAGGATTTATTTAGGCAAATAATGTGTGAGAGACTAGATCAGGTTTAAAACCTGTGTCAACAGAGTATGATTGGGTTCTAATGCATTAAATGCAGGCCCCTATGTCTGGAGCCCAGCAAATGTGGGTGGACATGGGGAATGTTGAGCGGAAAAGAGCAAAATTGAACAGAGTGATTATTCTAGTTACAAATGAAAGTCACTGGTGGGTTTTAAATGAGAGTGTGGTTTTGTTTTGTTTGGAGGAGGCAGCACAGCAGGTTTATTGAACAGTAAAGTCTACACTACCCAAAGGGCAAGAGTAGTGAGATGCCATCCAGAGTCGGAAGGCCTTTTTGATATGCCTGGCAGCGCCTGTTGAGCCCAGTGCTGGGGTCTTAAAAACATGGTGGTTTTCCATGTTTGGCTGGAACTCAAGTGGTGGTGCTTGCTTGTCTGTGACCCAACCATGTCCTCACTTAGCAAGGTCCTGGGTGGTCAGACTCATGGCCTCTGGCCTCCCTGTTTCTGGTAACTGGATAGAAAAGAAAATATGAGTCTCAGGGGTAGGCAAGGGCCTGGCTGCTGCCATTAAAAAAAGCTGCCCTTCTGGTTCCTTCTGGATGTTTCAAGACAAGAAAATAGTTGGGATGAATGTAATGGTGAAGTGCCCACCTGCTAAGCCAAAGCTTGGCTGTTTGAATTCATCAGGATACTATTGTACATGGGAAAAAGACTTGACAATCTAACAGCAGCCTAGGAAGCCCTACAGGGAAATTGTCCACTGTTAGAGGCTGTATTATCAAAACTCTTTACAGCAACCATTAGACTTGAGAATGAAAACAATAGTCCTTTTAAGTCAATAGTAAAACAAGTAAACAATTCTCTTGATTATTTTTTACTCATTACTATAACTGTGGTCCTATCCAGTTCATTGGTGAACCCTGTTGGCTGAATGAGTTACATGTTGAGCTGTCAACCACAAGGTCATCAGTTGAAAACCCCCGTCACTCTGTGGAAGAAAGACAGGGCTTTCTCCTCCAGTCAAGAGTTATAGTACTAGAACCCCTCATCCAGGTTCAGTTCTACTCTGTCTAATGGGGTTGACTCAGTGGCAAAAATGTTGTTTTATTTTGTTTTCTGAGAACCAGCTCATTGAGGGAAGGAAAATGTAAATATTGTAAAAGAAGACGCGCATTGTCATTTCCAAAGTTGACATTATAATTTGGTTGTACAGATAATATAGGAGACCATGTAGGTAAATTAATAGAGGTAATATAGCGTTCAACAAGTCTTCTAGGCATAGTATCAATATATAAAAATTGATAGTGCTCCTATACAATAGCAAGAACCAAGAAATATTCCAAAAGACAAATCTGACAATGGTCATAGAGTTTAATTTCAGAGGCTGCTGAGAGTAGTTTCAAAGGATTTTCTTGAGAGAGAAAATAATTCACAAATTGGGAAATACAGGTCTGAGGGTCTTCTTTACACAGTAATCTGCAGAGCAAAGAGTTTTTATCCAGTAAAGAAGTCATGAAATGGCATGTCAATTTGCTGTTGTCGTTGTTGTTGTTGTTGTTGTTGTTGTTGCTGTTAGGGGCCATCTAGTTGGCTTTAAGTCAAGCTGTTAACAGAACAGAGTGCAGCTTGGGTTTGCACTTGTGCCATGCTCACAGTGCTTGTTATGCTTGAAATCACTCTGTCTGTCCATCATCTTGTTAAGGGTATCCATCTGTGTAGTTGAGCCTTGACTTTAGAAACTATGACAATGTTCTCCAGGGTCAGGTCTTTCCTAGTAGCATGTGCAAAGTACATGAGACAAAGTCTACTAATAACCCACTGCCATCGATTTGATTACAATTCATAACACTGCTACCTGGTGTTTCTGCAGGGATAATTTTTTTTTGCAAATAAGGTTGAGAGGACTCTAAGGAGGGGATTGGTCCATTTCACCATTCACATGATTAAATGAGCTATCTCAGAAACAAGAAGAGAGTCTCTCAGGGCCATCAAGAAAGACATGTCACCAACAGAGCACTTGTGAGATTTCATGTCTAGAGGCAGTACCACCAAGACCATGAGACAGAAGTTCTTGAACCACAAAAGGAGTGAAGCTAGTGCCTTTGTACATGAGGCAGGCTTAAAATGTGGGTTGCCCTTTGGTTACTTCTCAGTGATAAAGGGGCTTTGAAACACTTGGCCTTGGAGTTGAGGAGGAGGAGGAGAGAGAGAGAGAAAGAGAGAAAGAGAGAGAGAGAGAGAGAGAGAGAGAGAGAGAGAGAGATCTGCCGGCATGGCAAAGAAAAATCATTGCTACAGACAAAGGGACTCTGTCTTTACAATGTTTACTTTTCCTAACTTTTGGTAACCTGTTAACTTCCCTAGTAAAGCCACACATTATGAGTACAGTCTGTGAGTTTTGTGAGGTCATGCAATGGATTATTGAACCCGGTAGAAGAAGAGAAGGAAGGAGGAGGAGAAGGATCTGTAGGAGAAACAATTGTAAGAATAGGATGAAAATGGAGAGTGGAGGCAGATGTAGTGCTATCTTCCCCCCCCCTTGTTTTGGTGGGAGGGATCAAAAGTGACCCCCATACTAATTCTTTATCTATACACACAGATTCCCTAGCCTCACTAGTAGTAGGAGTAATCAAATTATATTCAAGTAAAATAGCATATTTACGATCATCAAATTGACAAATTCTAATACCAAATGATGCTACCAAAGGAAGATGTGAGAATTGAGCAGAACCGGTGGGGGTACAAGAGTTTGCTTCTTTGGAGAGTGTGTGGCCATAGGTAGCAAAACTATAGTGCAAATCTTGTTACAACCCCCAGACTCCTCTTTTTCCTATGTATCATGGAGGAATGCTTGCCTGTCTGCACAGGGAAACATTATAGAAATGGTATTGTCACATTTAAAAAATGGCTGCCTACCAACAAACAAATGGACTAATACAGTCACACATTGAAAGAATGAAAAAGATAAGCATTATAAATGAATGAGCTGTATTCACATTTATCAACAATGACCCTGAAAGATATATTTGTGCATATGGACAGATGCAAAGGGTTGATCATGCCTAGAGGATCTTTTGTGGCCTTTGTGTAGCGAACCACACAAGTTCTTGGAGGAAATGATTAGACAAATTGCTTGACAAATACAGACGCATGAAAGAGGGACGCCCTTCTGAAACTTTTTACTTAGAGGCCCATAGTACTCTTTTTACCCTTGAAGCAAAGTCTGGTATAGCATCATCTATTCTTGCCACAGTGACTCAGGTACACTCTGTGGTGATTTTCAGCCATGGATAGTTGAAGGGTCAGATGAGTCACTCAGGATTCTTGTTTAAAATACTGAATTTACAAGTTGAATCAAAGAAACTTATGCTGTATTCTTTCTCTCTCTCTTTATGCACACTGAAAACTTTTTGAAAGAGAGCCCAGTAAGTGAGTGTGTGTGTTTCAATCACTTCACTTTGGGTTGGCTTTTGTTAAAGATTAGAAAGTCGTTTTTTTCAAAAAATGCCATTGAATGTTCAAGCTTTGGGCCATATGAAGAATGAAAGTGATGCTCAAAGTCTTTTTTCTCTCTCTGCACCCCCACTACTTTTCCTTTCAATCTGAGAACATGAAAGATGAAGGCAGATCTGAAGAGGAACTTTGTGCTTGATTAATCCCCTTTTAAAGACAGAAGAAGGGAAGGCCAGCAGAGATCAAATCAGCACCTCATTGTGATCCTCTCTAGGCTACCGTCACTCTTTTGTAGGTGGTAGCGTTCACAGACCCTGATGCTTGATCTGAAATCCTCTCTACATACATGTCAGGGCATGGCCTAAGTACATATTTTTTGGAATGTCTCCCCGTGCATTCTAGAGACTTGCAATTATTATGTACCTTTGTTGATGGAAAACTGTACTGAGGCTAGTCATCATTCTCAGGTGTTAACTTATGAATTTTCCCCACCTAATTTGCATACCCTTCTTACAATATTATAATGGACTCAGTATGCAAAGACCCCTTTTGAAAATCATGGACCATTCAATTCAATTCCTAACATAGAAAATTGGGTTCAATTCATGTCCAAGAAAA
This sequence comes from Nesogale talazaci, assembly GCA_004026705.1. Taxonomy (NCBI): domain Eukaryota; kingdom Metazoa; phylum Chordata; class Mammalia; order Afrosoricida; family Tenrecidae; genus Nesogale; species Nesogale talazaci. The sequence continues at coordinate 363,022 of PVJH01000179.1, forward strand.
TACATCATTATTTATAGGACTAGAGAAATCTAGGGCTCTGAAGGTTTCCAAAGCTGCAAGGGTTGCACCAACACTTTTAATCTTAGATAATATTTTAGAATTCTCAAATACTTCAATGATTTTCGGGCTGCTAACTCTCTCATGGAGTAAAAAATTTGATTTTGTTGGGCTCTTTCACTGTGGTAGCCTGGAGGCCTAGCACAGTGCCTGGCACTTAATAGATACTTTGTGCTTTGTGTTTGTTAAATAAATATATGAATGGATATGGATGGTTGGGTGGAAAAAAGAAGAGACCTGCTTGAAAATTGCTTCCCTGAAGTAAATATTCAATTTGGGGAATCATACCTCCTATTTAAAACATCTGTCCTCTTACTTGGTGTGACTCAGGTGACAGCGATAGAAACATTCTTATGTATGATCTTGACAATGTTTGAAGCTCATTCCAGGAGCCTAAAAGGAAGAAAACCGCCTCAAAGCTACACTGCTTCCATTTTGGTATTGTTTTCAAAGACTCAGTGTGGTGCAGGTATTTCCTTGTGTGGAGTCAACGTTTCCCCAGAGGCTATAAACTGTTTGATTATACATACTACTTTCCATTTTGTATTCAACCTCTTTTAAAGAATGACATACAGAAAAGTACACAGCCCCTTTAGTATTTACAAAGTGCTCAAAATTTTGACCAGCACCCAGATCAAAGGAAACCACCCAAATCCCTTCTCTGCACACTTCCACAACTTACAGGTCCCAAATGTAGATATACTATCTTCAGAATGGCCTCTTCTGGACATTTCCCCAATGTCCAAAGTCATACAATATGGGGCTTGTTGTATCTGGCTTCTTTCACTTATCATTGTACTTTTGTGGTTCATCCATGTTGTAGCAGGTATATTTTTGTTGCTGAATATGCTAAACACTATGCCCTGTGTTTGTTATCTGCTGGTTCATTGAGGTATTTTTACTTTTTTAGCTGTTGTGAATAGTGCAGCTTAGGACATGTATATACAGAATTTTGTTTTGCTCTGTTTCTTCATTTCTCTTGGGTAGATGACCCCAGAAGAGAATTGTGGATTCACATGGTAGGTGGCATCAATTCCATTGCGACTCATAGCAACCCTGCATATGACAGAATGAGACGTGACTTGGCCAGGTTCCATCCTCAATGCAGCCACTGTGCCAGACTACTTTGTCGAAGATCTTGCTCTTTTCCACTGCCTCACTACTTTACCAAGCAAGATGTCCTTCTCTAAGGACTGGTCTCTCCTGACAGCATGCCCTAAATACATGAGACAAAGTCTTGCCTTCCTTGCCTCTAATATACTTCCAAGACAGATCAGTTTGTCCTTTTACCAGTCCATGGTACTTTTAATATATCTTGCCAGAACCGTAATTCCTATGCTTCACTTTAAAAATAAACTGACAAACCATTTGACAACATGCACCATTTTATATTCCTATCAGCAGTGCAATTTCAGTTACTCGGCATCCTCGTTAGAACTTCATAGGCTTATTGAGTTTTTTAAAAAACATATATAAATTATATGTTTAGACATTATTTTAGGATATCTTTAGGCTTTTATGGCTTGTTGTCAGAATCAGATAAACTGAAGTAGTAGTTGAAATCATTACTTGTCATTAATTTCTTATGCTACATGTTCCCTACAGCAACCAGTAGTTTGCCTGTCTTTTCTAAAATGTTTGGCCCAAACTTTGAACATTTTACTCTTGTACCATTGATTCTGCTTGTCCTTTGCCTATGGGTCAGTGTTTATTGACCTCACTCAGAAGGCCCTCTGCTTATCACATGATACTAAGACCAGCCTTTCATGTGCCTGGCTCCTCACTGGACTCTAATTCACTTGAGAGGACTTACTGTGTCTTATACATTTTTCCTTTGCATGGGCCTGACACACAATACCCAAGGCATCTTTGCTGAATGACTATGTTTTACTAGTAGACAGTTCCCCCCACCATTTCATTCATCGAATCTTTGTATCTGCATACCCCGGGGGCATTTGAGGGCATCTACTGAATCCCATCACTTAATAGATGAGAACATTAAAGTGAAGTGTCAGAAAGGACATGTTAGATCAACCATGACCTAGCTGGAAGGTCTTCTAAACTTTTTTCCAGGGTCATATATTTCCTTCTTTTTTTTGGCATCACTGTCCTCTGGTGGGAGTGGGAAGCCCAGCCTTGCTTCTGGAGAGCTGCTGCTGGATTTGAACCGCCAAACTGGTGGGCCACAGTCCTGTACTCAACCACTATGCCACTGAGGCTCATCCCCCATATCTTTCCTTCTAAGCCGCTCATCTTCACCTTTCATCTGTGGTAAGTTCACAGAGCCTAAAATTAATCTTTGACAAGGATAACATTTTATCAGTAGTTAAATTAAATTTAAAAAAAGAAAATGCATGTCAACGCCTTATGCCCTAGCATCAAGAGCCAACGATCTGTAAGCAACAGCAAGAAAACTTAAATGGACTTTTCAGCAAATACCATTTTTTAATAATACACATGTAATATCTTGCTCAGTTTTATACCTTGGTCATGATCAAGAATTTCAAAGAGCTCAGGAAAAATTAAGAAGATTTACACTCACATTATTACTCATAACCACTTAGGGTAGAGAAAGAAATCTTTTAAAAGATGTTTATTGCATTCATACCAAATGAGAGTCTCAATTGAAATGATTCCCAGCACAATCTTTTGCATTGAGAGCACATTCAGCAGTTTTCAAACCACCTCATGATCACAATGGTGCTCCGTATTGTGGAGTTTGTCATTTTTTAAAGTACATGAGGGGCGATGCAGTCCACTTGAAGCCCTTTGACTCCTTGGCTCAGAGTAAATTTATCTCTGATGGGAGATCTGTAGTTAGTTCTTCAGTAGTTACCCGAGGCTCATGTCTTAGGAAAAATAATCTGATAATTATTTACCCATTTCAGAGAAAGCATGTATGTAAAGACCCTGGTGGATTCTGTCACCTTGTCTTCTATGGTATCTGTTTAGAGTCTGTGCTGGGGAAGACTGTGGCAAAAGAATAAGAACAGGTGATTTTGTTGATTCCGTAATTTCTGGAAACATTTCAAACTCTTCTATGCAATCATTTCTTGAGAACCATAGGAAAATGCCTCTTTCCCTTATTGGGCATTGCAGGCTTTGTGAAAACAAAGCCTCTATATTCATATGTGTCAGTGTATTTTTTAGTAGTGTATATTTTAAATTTTGACTGCAGTAAAGATGTTTTTAATAATATTGTCCAGCTTAATCATTTGAAGTATATAATTCAGTACAATGCATTACATTCAAAAACTGTACAACCACCACCATCTTTTATCATTTTCATGCAGATTTTTGTAACAGTAATAGGAACAACCATGATTACCAGCACTAGGTTCTAGGATACACGAGGTTAATGGTGTTGGACAAAATATCTCAATAAAAATCATTATATTCTATGAAGATATCAGCAACCAAATGAGCAAAAGAAACTCCTCCTCTCTAGCTATTGTGAAGGCAAAAAGACTTCTGAGACTTGTGACATACCAGCTCAGAATCTTGAATACTTAGTTGTGGGATCCAGGACCTAATATAAGAGAAAACTCTAGATCTGCCAAGATGACTTTCAGGACATGGCTGCAATTAGTCATGTTTCCCATGGAAAACCCCAGACATCAGTTCTGATTTTTGTCATTTATGAGGCAAATTAACAGATCAAGAGAAACTGGAGGGATAGATAGGCAAATGGGGGTGGAAACCACCCCTTTGATAGGAAATCTGGAGAGTCGGTATCTAGCTCCACAAGAGCCATGTTATAGTGTGACCATGAGCAAGTTGTGGGCCTCAGTTTCCTTATCTCATATCCCCTGATCTAGGCAAAAAATCCTAATTAATTTTAGACTTTATTCTTAAAAGCTCCACAGAGATGCCTTGGAGCTCCCTGAAGGAGAATATCTGAGATTTCACTCCCAACTCTTGGTCAAGTAGATCCATTTTCAGTTGGTTTCTATATGGGACTCTTCTCAGAGTTTAATTCTAAGTAAAGGTGCAAGAGCCATCATAAAATTTTTGTTGTTGATGATGTTTTAAGAGTCTGAGACATCTTAAAATATGAGATGGGTATCTCTAATATTTTTTAACTTTGATAAATTCCAGTGATGATCCAATATTACATTAGGTTCTTCTTCAAGTGGACTATTGGACTAAATAGAACTTCTGCATTGTCAAAGAAAGATCCTATCTGACATAACATATTAACTTATAGTTGTAGATTTATTTGTACATTATATTTAATAGGTATCTATTTGGGGGTCTTTAATAACTAGAATGTTTGATAAACTGGGTAAATGCTCTTCCCCAGTTGTGCCAGGGAGCAGAAAATTTATCTAATCAGAACAAGAATAATTCTCGTTTTGGGGCAGTGCTCCTTATACTTCCACAAAAATTGTCATGAAAGAGGGCCTGAGAGGTGGAGTATGGATAGTGTTGGTCAATTTTTTTTACAGACACAGTAAAATTTGTTTGAAACATTTAGTTATGTCAGGAAATCTCAACTCACTATGACTGAAAATGGTTCTTCTGAACTATTTTGTTTCCAAATGACTAAAAATCACATGCATGAAAAGTAAGATCTAGAATTTGTCAGAACACATCCAGCATCTTCAAGAAAATAAAACTGGAGGCATATTACCCCTTCTATTTTAAAGTTTAGTGGCCTCCCTCTGAGAGACAGTGTTGCTATTAATGTCATTTTCCATGAGGGAGAGAACTTCATGGCACTGATGATTCTTTTATTTGCATCCCTTCCTTGCTTTTTTACCATTTTTCAATTTATTCTTTTGTTCATTTTTGATTTGCCTCTGCCTTTATGGACTCTATGTTGCTTTTGACATATGCAGTTGTTCATGTGTTCATGCCTCCCAAATAGGATGCCTTCTGATACAAAATAAGACTCCGCTGGGGGTTGACAGATCATGAGCTGCTCTTTTCTGTCTTTTAATTTGAAACGCAGTGCTTTGAAGGGACTCTGCTTCAGGTGAAGTATCTGATTAAGACTGGACCCAAACAAACCAAAAAATGTGACAGTCTGTGCAAGCTCTACATTTTTTCTTATTAGTGTTTCTGTTCCAACACATCTTTCTACAGTCAGATCTGACATTAAGCAACATTCCTTATAAAGCAAACAGCTTTTCATTATTATCTTTTATAATAGTATTATCAGTATCTTAATACAAATGATCTTTATTTTTGTTTGAGGAATAGAAACTTACACATATATTTAATGCATACCTACATGCATGATATATACACAAATAACAGAAATGTATGAATGTAAACATACATGTAAACAATGAAACATAGTTTAACAAACTTAGTATTTTGACCATTGAGTTAATAAGTCTACTTTGACAAGTTCTAGATCATGTGGATCACTCCTGAGATGTTGGAGTTTCTAGTCAGAAAGTTAGTCAGAGTCGTTCATATGTACTTTTTTCTTCATCTATTTCATAGGAAGATTTCCCTGCTTCTCCAATAGCAAACCCCATAACATTTTGGCCCATATTTTCAAGCAACTAGACCCTTGATTTAATTTGTAAAATCCTCTAGTTAATATTTTCATTGTAAACTATTTTGACAGCTCTTCTTTCTTTTTCTCATTTCTTTCTTCCTCTTTACAACCCTTGTGTGTGTGTATGTGTGTGTGATCTACGAGTGGTTCCACATCAGTGGTCTTGCCACATGGATCATTTCCCCACCAATCTTCCTTCATATCACCATGATCAAATTCTTGGAGCATTTTCACATAACTCAGCAAGTTTTCCTCATATCCCCTCTAACAATTTTTATCATAACTCCCTTCCAGGAATATTTCCTAAAAGGATAGTTTGAAATATGAATTATCAAAATGAGCATCCATTTCAAGATTATATCTAAAAGGGAAGTGTTGAAGTTTTGGACTCTTCCTACAGCACCATATTTCACTTTATCACACAAATTTGTTAATCTGTCTCTTTTCTTTTTGCCAGAATACCTTGAAGGCAGATTTTAAATTGTTTAGAATGCTTAGCACACTGTTAAATGAGTGAATTAATTCCGAGCTCTAATTTGGGGAGGACTATTCCAGAAAAGAATACCATAGTGTTTATATATCACTATCCATTGTCTTCAACTTTCCTAAATGTCAAGGAAGAAGATTTTTAATTGGTTAGTCATTGAGCTTTTACAAGTAATGATTGGAATCTCTCCCAACAATCCTGGTCAGTCTTGTCTTAAGAGTAGCTCACATCGTTATCCCGCTTCCCCATTGCACAAATGTAGGGATCCCCAAAATTAGAAAGAATGCTTTGAGATCCCTAAATTGTTTGATGTCTGTGCCATGTATGGTTGTATGAAAAGTCATTTGATCAACAAGATAGAAATAACATCTGCAAAGGCAAATCATTTAGCAAAGTCAGTCAAGCTGTGCTCTTATGCTCTACTGTCATTGTGACTCATGACAAGGATCAAGTCTAGCAAAGAAAGAATCTGTCACAGAAGAGACATTCTCTAAATTGAGTGGAGATTCATAAGACTGGGTCAATATAGAAGCCAGTTTTGACACTTCGTGGGGGGAGGTCCCCCTTAATGTATGTATTACTCCATTGGTTCTGGTTGGCAGTTGGAGGGGGAAGAAAGAAACGGAAAGTTGGAAAGAAACACCTTAATTATGAAGTAGGCATATTTTTGGAATGCAATGTTAGCTTAATGTTTGAATTCTGTCTGGTGAATGATTTTATTAACAAGGAACATCATATAAGGCCTGTGTAGAGTAAGAAGAAGCCCTGTGGTGGTGTGGTTATATGTTGAGCTATAATTTGCATGTCCAGCAATTCAAAACCAATGGCAGGTCCTAGGAGAAATCTGATCGTTCTGCTACCATCAACAGTGACAGTCTCAGAAAGCCACAGGTAGATCGAGATGAGTCAGCAGTGACTCCATGGCAGTGAGTTTTATAAAACGAGAGAAACACCTTGCTTTGGCATGTCAAACACTATTTTTCTAGACATGATGTGTATTTCTTTTTCAAAACCTTCAAATCATGATTCTATAGTTAATATGGAAAATCCGTGGTTAGAATTGATATGAAAATCTAGGAAATTATGACATGTAAAATGATGGGGAGAGGATATTGTATTGTTCCAGATTGTAAAGTTCATGTATCAGGATTATATCTTTTAACTTACTTATTCAATCTGTGTGTTGACTATGAGATACTGGACTATTTGAAAAGTTTAGGATTAGAGGAAGAGACCAACAAGCACATGACATTACCTTTATTGTGGAAAATGAAAATGGCATTTTATGTGGATAAACGAACAACACCCTTGAAAGTATGAATTGAAAAATGTTTTTCATACTTGTGGTGTTTTATGGTAGTTATGTAATCATTTGTCAATTTCAGGATTAAGAATGTATGGGTGGAGGCGCTGAGTCCTGGTGGTGTAAGTGGTTGAGTGCTGGACTGCGGCCCACTGGTTTGCCGGTTCAAATCCAGCAGCAGCAAGGCTGGGTAGCTCCCACAACCACCAGAGTGCAGTGATGCCCCTCCCCCCCAAAAAAAACAAATAATATAGGGATGGAGTCTAGACTGTCAATCTGGAGGCAGCCAATGAGACTTCTGTGTGGGTATGGCCTTCTCCTGAGAATTCTGGGAAATCCTGCACTTCCTTTTTGGAGGCAGGAGACACACTCTCTCTCAGTTTACTCCCTTGGAGACACTTGACTGACAAAGCTCAATGCCTGTAAGACATTGCAGCTTACAAAACACTATTGCCGGCTGAGCCCTGGTGGCCTAGTGGTTGTGTGTGGGACTGTGACCCACAGGGTTGGCAGAACAAATCCAGCAGCAGCTCTCCAGGAGCAAGGCTGGGACTCCTACTCCCACCGGGGCAGTGATATCACAAAAAAAAACAGAACAACAAAAACACTGGTGTCTGGAGCCGGACAAGCCACATGGATTCAACCAGACCTGAAGCCAGAGAAACCACAAAGAGAACCCTGCCAGCACTGAAATATTTATAACACTGGACATATGGGATAATATCGGACTTATGGACTTGATTTGAACTGGGCTGTGATGTATTCTCAATGTTCGATTCCTCTTGGATATAAACCTCTCTATTATATACACATGTGTTTATGAATTTGTTTCTCTCATCTACCTGCACTAACACACCTCTTAACATAGTTTTGTTGTTGTTGTTAGTTAGTTAGATGTTAGCTGGCTTTTGATTCTATCTCATGGTGACTTTACATATAGAACAGAATATTCCCTCATTCTGAGTTATCCTTATGGACAAAAAAAGGAGTTCCCATACCCTTGTTGGTCCTCTGTTTCACCAACATGAATTCCTTCTCCAGCAATTGATTTCTCCTGGTGATACATTGAAAGCACACCAGTCATAATATAGTCTGGGAGCTCTTCTGGCACCTGCCCACTATGAATGACCCTGATGAAATGTTGCTGCTGCTGCTGCTGTTGTTGTTAAGTAACATCACATCAATTCAGATTCATAGTAACCATCTATACAATAGAACAAAGAACTGCCCAATCCCACACCATCATCGCAACATTGCTATGCTTGAGCCCATCATTGTAGCCACAGTATCAAAACATCTCTGTGAGAGTGCTGCCTTGTTACAACTCCTGCGAGGATGATGTTCCTTTCCAGACTGGTCTCTCCAGATAACATGTCCAAAAAATGTAAGACTAAGCCTCACCATCCTGGCTTCTAAGGATAATTCTGGCTCTACTTCTTCTAAGATAGATTTGCCTCTTCTTCTAGCAATTCAAAATCCTTTCAACATTCTTCACCAGTTCCATAATTCAATGGCATCAATTATTCCATGCTCTTCTCTACCCATTGCCTAGCTTTTGCGATTGAAAATAGCCTGGCTTGGATCAGGTGCACCATAATGTTCAAAGTAACCTCCCTGCTTTTCAATATTTTAAGGAGGTTTTGTGCAGTAGATTTGTCCAGTGCGCTGTATCTTTTGATGCCTTCACTGATGTTTCCCTGAGTGTTGATTGTGGAACCAAGTAAAAGGATTTCCTCAATAACTTCAACCTTTTCTATATTTATCATGGTGTTGTCTATTGCTCTAGTTTGAGGATTTCTGTTATCTTTGCATTGAGTTGCAATCTATACGGAAGGCTGAAGTCCTTGCCCTTCACCAGTAAATGCTTCAAGTTTTCTTGGCTTTCAGCAAGCAAAGTGATATCATCTGCTGATATCAGGTTGTTAGTAAGCTTTTCTCCAATCCAAAGGTTGTTTTCTTCTTCATATAGTCCAGCTTCTCAGTCCATGTACAGGTCTGTGTTTGATGAAAGTGAAACTATTCCTCTTGACCATCATTCCGGGCACCATAAATGATTTGATTGCTTGATTCAGAATAAGCAACACCTGTCCATTTCAGCGCAATGGTGCTAGACTATTGATTCCCATTTCATTCTTGAAAATTTCCTATTTCCTTGGGTTCAGACTTAATACATCAACACATTAGTGGGTATTTGCAACTGTTTCCTCTCACTTTGCATCATGCTCCATCGCAAATAAAGGTCCTAAAAACTTTATTCCATTCATGTCACCAGGGTCTACTCTACTTGGAGAAGGCAGCTCTAGTTCAGTCATATTTTGAGTGCCTTTGAACCTCGGAGGCTTATTTCTTTCAAGTTGTACATGTGACAACATTTTGTGGCTACTCATAAGGTTCTCAGTGGTTAATCCTTCAGAATTAGGAACCTTTGGTACTATGTCAGATGATGTTCTATTGCTATTCATATGATTATTAGTGACTATTTCCTTAGAAGTGGACAGCTTATTCCCTTTTTAGTCTGGAAGCTGAGTTGAGATCTCTTCACCTTGGATGAAACTACTGTTATGTGAAATACTAGTGGCACAGTTTTTAACGTTACAACAATTGGCCAGCCACCACAGCAAGACAAATTGATCGGCAAATGGTGGTCTGGTGGCATAGTTTCAAGCGTAACAGTCATCCCAGTATAGATGATAGGGGTGTACTGGTTCGTCTAGATTTGCACTTCCCAACATAGTCATGTAGTCCAGTAGATGTGGTTCCACCATCACTTACTCCTTTTACACCAGATGGACCAGTAGATAAAGGACATGACTGTGACCCCACCCTTTCTCCATGGGCTCCCAGACCTGGGAAATACCCTCCCTCCCAACAGCTTACATAGTGATGGGATGACTAATTATTACCTAGGCATTTAGACCACCACCTGTCTGTTAGTATGTTGTGTTGCAGTGGGCTGTGTTTCTGTGATGCTGGAAGCTATGTGAGTGGAATTACCAATGGCAGCAGGCACCCAAAATGAAGAGTTTACTTACTGTGGAGCTTCCAGGTAAGGACAGACAAGGAAGAAGGACTTGGCTCCCCACCTCAGAGAAAGAAGCCGTAGGAAACTTATGCAGAGCTTGGAAGCAATTTCAAATAGTGAACGTCTAAATAAATGAAGCAGAACATTGTCAGAGATATACGGGTGGCAGGTGGGCCCCTTAGGTCCAAAACCATTCTAAAGGCGACTGAAGAAGAGTCGATTTCTTGGAGGAGAGTTGATCGTGATGACCTGAATGTGGTAAAGCCTTTGGGAGTGGAGCCTTAGGCCTTAAGACATCACATCTGGTAAAGAGGAGGGACAGAGTAAAAGAGGAAGGCCCTCCATGAGATTAATTGGCACAGTGCTACATCAATGGGCTCAAGCATAGGGACCATGGTGAGGATGGTGCAGGACCATGCAATATTTTGTTCTGTTGTGCATAGGGTCACTGTGGGCTGGAGCCAACTTGATGACACCTCTACCAACAAGCATTTAGAGCTGAGCTGAACACATTGAGGACAGGGGTAAGCACTGGACTACTGACGACGTCAAGTGGTTCTAACCCACCAATCCCATGTGAAGGAGAAAGAGATGAGGCTACCTGTTCCCATACAATGTACAGCCTTGGAAACCCTACCTACGGTATCTATGAATCAGAATTGATGCACTGACTGGGGATATCAAAGAACTATATTGTGCCAGGGAGTGTGACAAGCCCTAAAACTCAATTCTCTGAAGTACAAATTTAACATTATACAGTGATGCTGCTCAGTAAGAAGGGTGCTCACTCTCCCTTGATGGCAGTTCATAAAATATTTAAAAGGCCAATTCCCCCAAAATTACATGAAATTCAGTTGAGGGAAGGCATGACACAAAGTTGACTTCATTACAATGGATCATCTGTCTTTTCCAAAAAATATTGAAAATAAGACTGAAACTAAGAGACCAAGCATGCTCATTAGCTGGACTTTCTTCTTTTTTTAAAAAAAATAAATCCCTTTTACATAAATTAATCTTGATAGGCGGGTACACCAGGGAGTAATTACTTTTTATTTTTCAGTTCTGATTTTCAACCGCTTGAAAGAATTTACCATCAACCTGCACTCCATGTCCTCCTAATGTCTACCTAACGAACTTAACTGCAGGCTCCATCAGTGTGCTGATTCTATTTTCACCTACTTAAATCAGGGGCTGCAGGGGACACTGTTCCAACACTCCATTCCCAAATGCCTCCTATTCTAAATGACTCCTACCCCTTGGATCTGCTACCACATTCTGCACATCCTGCGCATAGAGCACATCCTGCCAAAAAAGCCACCTCTTGCTAAGATTAACAGCACAATTCTATAGGCTGAGCATAGCTCCTACTTTGAAAATGGAAATAGATCCAGGTAATCATACCCATTCTCCTAGTTAATTGCCAAATGCTTATTCCTGTCAGACATCCAGTATGGAATAGTCTGACATCAATTGTCTTAGTTTTATGATGGAAGGCTCCAATTACTTTGTCTCTATCACATGACTCTAAGCAGTGTAACTCATGTCTGGGTGTGTTTTTGGCAGAAGAAAAGACATTTTCTTTTTCAAAAACATATGGTTTTACAAATTAAAATGTAAGATGATGCAGTCAATGTAATACAAATGTACCCATCTTTGTCATCTGAGAGGAAAAAAAGGAACCATGTTTGCAGTTATGACATAGAATCAGAGTTAATTAATCAAACTACTGAGTTCTACTGAAGTGCTTGGATTAGTGCATAAGAGCAAAGCAAATATGCGGCTAAATTTAATGCTGAGTATACACTAAGTGCTCATCAAATGACACACGAACGAACATGTGTAGCAATTCATACAAAGGGAAATCCAATCTTCAGTGGCAGTGAGAGGAGTTCATCCTGCAGAAGAGACTTGGGGAGAAATTCTAGTTTCGGACAGAGTGAATCTTAAATGAGAATCAGTGCTTTTTTGTGCATGCTATACTTCCTCTCAAGAGCACTCTCCAATTCTTTTAAATTTGATATAATAGAAAACGGATCTGCCCATTCTGTTCTACATAATGGGAGATGTTAAGAAAGAAACAATCCTTTATTATATTAGCATATTATATTGGTCAACAGATATTGGTGCCTGAGCTTCTGCTTCTGTTTTTCTTTGTGTGTGTTTGTATTTTTTTTAGGCAAGTCTCCCTCCTCCTCATTTCTTGTTCTCATTTTGGTTCCACAGTATCTTTGGAGTTCACCTATTTGATCTACATTCATTCTTACCACTCTGATGTACATTTTTATTCCTAGCTCCTTTGCATTTCTCTTGCCTTTATTTTTTAAACTCTGTTCCCACCCCTGGAAGGAGTAATGTTTCCATAAAACTGAATCTTTTTTTTGTGGAAGAACTATAATTGATTCATATGACTAAAACATGTCTCCTATTTCATTGGCAGGTTTGGTTATTATAGAGCTATAAGTAGTCAGACCTTGGTGTCAGACCAGGTCATGCTATTTAACTTCACCGGACCTCATTTCCCTCATCTCATAACCCAGGCAACTCCCCTGTGTTTTTGAGTAGATCTGTGCTCCATGTAAGGGAAGACCAAGGCCAGATATTCTGAAGATATAAGGCAGGGGGGTGCAGAAGAAGACAAACATACATTCACAAGCTAAAGATGCAATCATTCTCTACTCAGTTTATAACCAAAATGTTGAGTTGATTTTGACTCATAACCATCCTATAGGCCTGAGTAAAACTGAGTCATAAAGTTTCTAAGACTATAAATCATTTTTTGGGAGGGGGCACCATGGGAGCTACCCAGTGCTGCTCCTGAGAGACGCCGCTGGATTTGAACGGCCAAGCACGTGGGTCGCACTCCCACACTCAACCACTTACGCCAACGGGGCTCAGCCCAAGACCGTAAGTCTTTAATAGTGCAGACAGTCTCATTTTTCTCATGAGGAATGGCTGGTGGATTTGAACAATTGACTTTGTTGTCAGCAGCCCTGTGTTTAGTCCAATACGTCACCAGGGCACCTTGGCCATACTTGAGAATGCGAGAAAAAAACAAGGAAATGGGTTCTCCCAAAGAGCCCCCAGAAGGAGCACAGCTTGGCTGACACCTGGGTTTCAACCCACTGAAGCACATTTTGAATGATTGACTTCGGATCATAAAAATGTATGGTTTCAAGCCACCGAGTTGTGATCATTATTTTTAATTGCAGCACCAGAAAACTAATATAATAATCTATCTCTGGAATAATTTTAGGTTTTATCCGCACATTCATGAATAATAATTATGGCAACCTTATGAAGAAGGAAACACTTTCTTTGCATCCAAACCAAACTCACCGCCAAGAAGTCCGTTCCAACTCCTAGCGACTCTATAGGATAGGGTAGCTAGAAGTGCCCCTGTGTGTTCCCGAGATATAGCCAGAGATTTTATAAATAATGGCCAGATATTGGAAAAGGCATCCCCACAATGGCACTGGAAGTGACAGTGAGCTCTCTTAACAGCATTCTGTATCCTGTTCACTCAACACTGCGCTTTTTACTGTACACGAGAGGCTGAAGGCAGCCTGCTTGCAGAGCATTGTGGGACAAGAAGTGTATATGCTGAGAGACTGCCTCTTTTCACGGTCCTGCACCCCCAGATTGTGAATTGAGTGACTGTTCACAGAGTACATCAGTTTTCCATCTAATAATACATACACATTATGTTGCATGCTGCAGATTGCTACTCCCACAATGTAGCACCCTGTATCTTCCCTCCTCACATTTCCAATTTCCATTCTTCCTTCTTTCTGGACACTTCCTGCCTTCTGAACTCTGGGGAAATGGCTGGTTGTTCTCAGGAGTGAGTTTCTCCGTACTGTTACTGTTTTCCTTCTAGACCTGTGTATTTTGGGACTTCCTCTTGATCTAAGTCTACCTTTATGTGCAGTTCATTAATCTTTAGGGAAGTTGTATTTTATCAAGACTGTGGTTGTTCATATGGAACTTCCCAGGGTCTTGAGGAGTTTTGGAAGGACGTCATAACTTTTTTTTTGGAGGGGGTTGGAGGGGAGACTGATTCTGCAACCTAAAACACACGTGAAATTACTGTAAGCGATCTGAAAATTAACAGTGTAGAGCTGTATGAAGTGAAACCTTGGGGTGCTGACTAATCATGATTCATGAGACTTCGAATAAAGGATGTATGGAACAAACTTACTGGAGGGGCTCAGAGGTCTGACTGGCCAGCATCCCAGCAGAGGGTGACTCTGAGAAGCTGTGGAAGATCCTGTATATGAGAACATCTGGGGCTATTTCCTGACTTTTATATTGGAGCATAAAAATTGGAGCTCTATCACCCAGGAGACTCAAACATATGTGTGATGACTGAATGCTTTTGCACCGGTGCTAAAGGTCAACATCAAGAGACTTCTCAAGTCCTCCTCTGCCTTATAGGTGCATTCTGAAATTATGTTATAGGTCACACGTGGTGTTCTCTGTAAGCCTGATGTATTTACTGGTCATAAAAAGGACTTTTAAGCGTTGCTTGACAAATTTAGAAAATGTCATGTGTCTAGTGCCGTAAATACATCACGTGGAGTTCTAATCCATGGCATTGCTGCTTTGCCTAGTTCTTGAAAAATATGCTTGGATATCAAAGGGATTGGTAAATGAGGGAAAAAACCCTCTTGTTTCTCTATGTTCCCTTGAGGGTCTAAAATTTGATCTTTCTAAATGATATCAGTGAATCAGGAAGCTGTGTCTCTGAAAGGTGTCTTGGCCCTCCTCACCTTACCTTTCCTGAATTGTGCTTCAGCACAAGGCACTGGAGCACCTCACGAGAATTATTCCTCAGACACCAAACATTGTGCCTATAAGATAGATGACATGTGATCCCATTCTGCCCATCTTAGACACACCTATGGGAGGGAGGAGAGTCTCTCAGTCGTCAAGGGTCAGAAAGATATATCTGTTCTTTGAATCCTTGAAGAGCTGGTATGTTTTGAACTGAGGACATTTTGATGTAGTGGTTATGCATCGAGCGTTTAACTGCAAGGTCAGTGGATTGAAATCACCAGCTGCTCTCCTCAGTAGAAAGACAAGGTTTCCTATTCCTAAAAAGAGTTGCAGTCTCAGAAATTTACAGGGGGATTTATATCCTGTGCTATGGGGTAGCCATGAGCTGGCATTTACTTGATGGCATTGAGTGATCTCAGTTGAAGCTATAAACTAGAAATTGCCAAAGAGCTCTGAAAATTAAGTATACATGCCTTCTCCCTCAAGTTTTGCACTTCTTTGGGTGTATGAATGCTTTTCTAAAAGCTCTCCTTGCCCACACTTTACAGGGGTCCCAATAGGCACCCCAAGTTGAGGACCCACTGATTTGATGGGTCTCTTTGCTGTGACCATGATCAAAGCTTAAAGTCAAATCCGAGAGGTCCTCCAGGATGTGTTGCTGACCTGCGCTTTCTCTTTGTGACATCTACAGATTTACCTTGTCTTCCAATTTCTTTATAATACACACAGAGACACACGCATGCATACTCAAGCACAATGAGGGAGCTTCAAATGGTTAATGAAAAAATAGAATGAAAAATCAGGGAACCTTTTCCATGAACTTTCTGAAACCATTTTTAATATATGCCTATTCATGTAAGTATTCAAGGGGACTGCTTGAAAAGAGCTTGAAATGAGGTATAAAAATCCATTGCTGGGTGGACAAATAATTGCCCTGCAATGTTATACTGAGTCTGTTGACTGTGACGGGACAGTTTCACCTCTTAGATACTACAAGTCTCAGCCATTGCTGCCGCCAAAATAATAAGGTACCTTTTCTCTTATGATATTATTGTGACATCATTCTCATTGTTCTTTTATTTTTTAATCAAGAGATTTATTATTAATCATTCTAAAAACATAGAAGTAAGAATTGCTTGCAATTCTTCATTTTCTTCTCCAGTCTACTGTGACAAGAATATACTTTTTTTCAGAGCATCAAAAATCTAGAGGGACTTCTGCTTTAGCAAAATAAATTGAAGGGGTAAAAAATAAGCAAAGCTAACATTGAAGAAAAATAATCCCAGTTGTCAAGATACTTTAAATCCTCAACATTCAGCAAGTCTTGCCCCTGACACCTGTTTGCTGTAGTGACATTTGGCTGTAAGAAAGATGCTACTACTAGCACCTCTAAGAAAGGGACTCTATTTGTATCTTCAGTTTTTCAACCATTCTCCACTCAATCCTGTCATGTATTTTAGTTAGCAGAATTCTTTGGGTTTCTAAAACATCTCTTCATTGCCTCTAAATTTTCATATACACTGGTCCCTTTGTCTTGCTCAAATTACTCCCCTCTGACTTAGACTTTTCTCGAAAAAGAAAATCAATAAGATGCCTACATCTAGTACCGAATGAGTTATGGATTTAATTTGTAGTATTGGTACACGTCATTATGAGATGCCTGGTCAGACCAAAATCTGTAGGTCAGGGGTAGGATGGAGACTCTTGTAGCATGTGTACCTAAATTGATATATGAAGAGTGAATGTATTTCTGTCAGTTCTGGAGATAAATGACATTCCACAGAAGCACCTTTTTGCTCTTGTGGTCTTTGTCAGATTGGTTGAAATCCAACTGTTCTTAAGACCAATTGATTTGATCACACTCCTTCACAGTAGCCTGTCGATTTGCATTTGACCAAACAGTTTGGCCTTAGGCTAACCAATTAGACACATAAAAACTGTTACCCATGCTGTCTCCCATTCATTTGGCTAACTCAACCCTTCTTTGGATGTTTTGGCTTAGATGTCACTCTCTGCTGGAAATTCTTCTGGAATCCAGGCTTGTCTCCCTGATGTAGTTACTTTTTCTTTTAGGTCACTCATCCCACAGAACGGTGATTCTGTTTCCCCTGTCATTTCCACAACTCTAGCTTTGTTTGTCCCTGCATTCCCAGCCCTTAGTCCAGTCTCTGACATGGAATGGGTATTCAATACATGTAATATCTTGTTTGGATGCTGAAGTGTTTATTTTCCATTTCTTGAAAGATAGCTGACACATGCCACTCATGGTATTGGAAATTACTTCAGCACAGCACAACCACAGTGCTTTGGGGCCAGAATATGAAGCGTTCATGCAGCACATGAACTGTACATTTGGACAATCCTTTACCATATTGCTGGCATACTCGTCTAATATTATGTTGACGTAGACAATGCAGAGCGATCAGCTCATCTCAAACTAATTTTCACTTTTAGTTAGTGCTTGTCTCAGGACCCTAACCCTAACCTTATCACCCCTACCTCCCCCACCCCCCCAAAAAAGGTCATCTGAGTTGGTAGCTTGAGTACTACCCAGATGATTGCCTATTTCAACCATTTAAATAAGCTGCTGGAAGTTTGGTCTTTGCTTCACTTATTTACATAGAAAATATTTACATACTCCCTGGAATGTAAAAGATGGGAGTAGAACTACAGAGATGGGTGTTATTAACTACCACGTGTAGTCCATACCTCCTTCCTGACCAATGTTATTTCATTTATTTCTCTTTAAGAAAGTATTGCAAACATCCTTAGCTCTTTAGCTAACCATTAGGGAGCCATTGGCCATGCCACTTGATCACTCCCAATCTTGCAGTGCCCCTCTCTCAAATGAAGAGAGGAATTCCTTGGGTTCTCAGCACTTGGCTGCTAACTGGAAGTGGATGTATCAAAGTTAGACTGCGGTTTCTTGAAAAACAGGCCAGCCTTCTCAAAAATCGCCCCTTGAAAACTCGAGGAAGTACAGGTCTACTCAGATGCACATGGGGTTGCTTTAGCTGAAAATGCACTGGATTGGGTGGAAAATGAGGCCTGGAATGGGAGTCTCCTGGAGAAAATCATCTCATCCCCAGTAAATGATGAATAAAGGCTGTTGCAGTCCTAATGCTAAGGTAAGGGAGGAATCAGTGTCACATTTCTGGATGTCCTCTTTCCGAAAGTTTATGGGGGAATTCAATCATTTTTATTGTTATTATGCACATTACTTATTTACATAGTACCCTTCTGAACAAATGGATAGAGAAAGAAAATGTCAAATGTAGCTTACCTTTCCATAGGAAATTGATTTGTTTAATAAAGCAGTAGCTGCCAGAAAGTTCTCATTTTGTTCAGCTTTAATGTCATCCAAATGCAAAAAGGGAGTCTCCCCACAGAGCTGATGGGAAAAAAGAAGGCCCACAAATCTATCCAAATTATTCCCTGCATATTTGCATGTCTTTTTTTTTCTTTGATAACCTGATATTCTGGTCTAATCATTTTTTCAGCCATTGCAGAATGGGTGATTGAACATAGAATACCAAATCCAGGCAGGAATGGAATGTCTACTGAATTCCTTCTCTGTTCCACTGAACCATGTGAGATCAGTTTCCTGAAACTGCAAATAAGTTTTAAAAAAACAAAGACAACATCCCTCTATCTCAGTTACCATGGTTCAGATTCTGGGCTGAATTTTTGACCCATGAATATAGTGGAAGCAACATTTCCAGGCTAAATCATAATGAACAGAGCTGGGAGAATGTATGGTGACCTGTTGTTTAGAGACATTAGTTTTGGAGGTGGTCTGTTACACTGCAATATGGGAATGAAAGCAGAGTGGTGGCATTGTGGGCATATCATAGAGCTGCTAACTTCAGGATCGGTTCTCCACCATCAGTTGCTCTGCAGAAGAAAGATGAGGCTCTCTGCTCCTGAGAAGAACTACAGTCTTAGAATCCCACAAGGCCAGTTCTACTCTGTCCCATAGGCTTGCTATGGGTTAGAATCAACTCAGTGGCAGTGAATTTGACTTTGAAATGAAACAGATGGGCTAAGTCACAGGAGATCATGCAGACACACAAAGACACGAAAATTGGGGAACTGGATGCAGCTGCCAGCCTAGCAAGTGGGGGACCTGGGGCATCCCTATGAGAAAGATCACGTTAATTGCCATGGATGCAATTGTTGGGATATGATCCTCTAAATCAACAGTCACCTCCTGGGTACAGGCTGTGGAGAAGAGGGCCAATAGGTCTACTCCTGGGGTTCTGGACAAGTCTTCTGGAGAACTTTCTCTGTCCTCTGCTCCCCTTGGGGCCCTGGTGGAGTAGTGGCTTACTAATTGGGCTGATAACTGTGAGGTCATTGGTTCAAATGCACCAGCTGCACCATGGGAGAAACATGAAGCTTTTCATTCTCATAGAGTGTTATAGTCTCAGAAACCCACAAGGGTAGTTCTACTCTAGTCCATAGGGTCGCTATGAGTCAGAATCAGCCTGATGGCATTGAGTTTGTTTGCTGGCTTTTGGAGATGCTTTTCACAAGTGACCTGCCTGCCTGACCGCATGACGCTATAATGATCAGTGGTTGGGAAGTGAGAGCATGCAAGCATGATGTCAACTTTTACATAAGTACAGTTGAATAGGAATACACTTCATTATTTCTATGTGGTGCACAGCTGGTTTGTTTCTACATTGACGCTGCTGAATAAATATGACATAAATGGTGTGATGTACGAAGCCAAAAAACCTGTGTTCTCTGACCCTGACAGAAGTTTGCCAAACCCTGAACCAGGGGAAGTATTGTAGTTGAACTGCCAAATTAGACTGAGTTGAGAACTTATCATATATATGTGCATATAAGCTGACCCAAATATCAGCTGAGGCACCTCATTTTACCACATAAACTGCTTTAAAAATGTGCCTAAAAACTTGGCTGATACACAAGTTTATATGGTACTTCATAGTAATATTCCTCTAATTGTTTCTTTTCAGACCATTAAATGAATGGTATTTTATTTTCTTCAGGCAAAACTCTGGTGAGATGGGTATTTTTTGTGGCTGTTGGATAGTGAAGAAAATTGAGTCTTTGAGAACAAAATCATTAGCTGCTACATGATCTAACTCAGTCCAGTCGTTAAACCCTGCATTCTCTTTTCAAAACCAGTGATTTTCCAGTTTTTATTTTATGTATGTGTATGCATTTTTGGCAAGGAGCCCTAGTGGCATAGTGAGTTACACCATAGGCTGCTTACGATAGGGTGGGTGACTCAAACCTACTGGCCACTCTTTGAGAGAGAAATGAGGCTTTCTGTTCAGTAAAGTTTTTCAGCCTCAGAAACACACGAGATAGTTCTACTCTGTCTTATAGCGTCACTGAATCAGGTACTGGACTCAAGGTGCACTTGATCCAAGCCCGTGGTATTTTCAATTGCCTCATATGCCTGTGAAAGTTGGACACAGAAATATCGAAGAATCTAATTGATCCATTTGAATGAGAGTTCTGGCAAAGACTATTGACAGTAACACAGATGGGCAAAAAAAAAAGCAAAAACAAAAGAAAAGGTGCATCCAGAATCCTCCTTAGAGGTTAGGAAGGTGCAACTTTATCTCACATGCTTTGGCCATGTTGTTAAGCGACACTAGTCCCTGAAGAAGGTCATTATGCTTGGTAAATTGCAAGGGCAGAATAAAAAAGGAAAGCCCTGGACAATATGAATGGACACCATGATTACAACAATGGACTCAAACATAAGAATGTTCTGTTGTACGTAGGGTCACTATGAGTCAGAACACACCTGACGACATTTAGAAGCAACAACTGAGTCAGATTGAACTTGATTGCAGTGAGTTTGGTTTTCTTTGGTACATATTTGACAGTAGACCCTATCCTATCTTCTTCTCCCTAAAAAATTAAAAAGCAGTCCAGGAATCCAATATATGTAAAAGAGATTAAAGAAAAACAACTTTAATCAACATAATCCAGTTAGTGGCCCCACCCTTCCTCCCTGCAGTTTGCTAGCAAAAACAAAGAGGGAATGATGATGGCTAAAGTCTCATTTCATTTCCTCCTTAGTTACAGTGCAGAGAAGATCTGCCCTGGGCTGAAAAATGTGTGTGTGTGTGTGTGTGTGTGTGTGTGTGTCAGGGGGTGGGGTGGGGCAAAATATTGTTGCCCTTCCTATATCATTAATTCTTTTGAAACTGTAGAAACCATCAACTTGCAAATCATAAGTATCTTCATGTCTTGTACATACTTTGGGATGTTACTTGAGATGTGAGGTGCATTGTTTTCTGAGTTCCTCTTCCCTGATTGTCACCTAGTGAGAAAAAAGTGCTCCCATAAAACTTTATTATCTTGGAAATCCAACAGAGCAGTTCTACTCTGTGCTATAAGGTCGGTATCAGTTGGTTTCAACTTGATGGCAATAGGTTTGAGTTTGGATTTTGACTCACTCTTTGCACTTTCATTTCAAATATACCTGCATATTTGTGCCTCTTTATTTACAGTGAAATTAGAGAAAGGACTCAAAATGCCATGGGTATAGTAGTTAGCGTGTTTAAGACATGACTATATTTATGGTCTATCCATATTGATTGAAAATTGGACTCGAAACAAACCTGTCTGGGTTTTGAATAAAAGTTTCACAAAGGTTAATTGGCATTATGTGTTTTAAATGTCACCATCCATGTGTTCATTTGGAAATAAACTGAATCCACCAAGTTATTTTAAAGTATGGATATCTGATCCATACCCTGGCAGACAAATGGCTTGAGAAATTTAAAGGCTGCACAAATGAGACTTTTGAGCACCCGAAAGCTAACGTGTGACATGGTCTGTTGGTTTGAACGAAAATTTCTTCCATCATTCCACTTCAGTAACTGTACAGGTAAGTTTTAAACATTTGTATTTTTAGTAAGATAAATAAAGCTGTAGCCTAGTATGGAAAAGTGTTATATATTAAAGCTACTGCTGAATTTGATAAGATCAGTGTCACATTAGTTAAACACCTCTGTATCAGTTAAATTGTTAGTGACAGTGCATTTTATAAGGTCGATGAAAGCTTATATAAGAACAAATGTTTCCCAATACAATCAAATGCCACTTTGAATGAGGAACACACTAACGGAGATGCAATGGATATGTGTAATGTGTGCTAAATTCGTGATCGCCTTGAGCACTACTAAAGCCACACTGGGTAATTCCAGTTGACATCCAAAACAGAGGAGCTAAGGAAATGTGGCAGCTTCCCCTCCTGTGTCTGTTCACAAACTCCCATGGTGACCTCATTAATCTTGAATAAGAAAAGCTCTCCGAGGCTGGCTGCATCAAAGCAAGGCAATTGCTTACAAAAATCAAGATCTAGTCCATCTGCCATGAGTTGGCTATATGCTCGGGTTAGGCCACTTTATGAAGACCTGGGGCCAGGTGGACTGGCTCCCCGGTGGGCAAGGAGAACCCAGGGTAAATAGTGGTTGAAGCCTTAGCACATGCTCCCCAACCCTGCCGTCCTGGGCAGACACATCAGCTTAGTTCCAAGCCTACCCCTCTACTACTACTGGTTCACACCAAGTGTGGCCTTTGTGGTACAAAGGAACTTGGAGGCAGGCCCTATGACAACTCTCTCCCTACAGACTATGAACTACATTGCTGGCATAATGCAGGTTGTCAGTGACACATATGCCAGGAATCCCAAACTCTGGTCTTGATCTGTGTGTTCCAGACTACTTATTGGGCATGTATGTTTTCTTTGCCGTAACCAATTTTGTGTTTTTCTGGTAGAGATCAGTTACTGATTGTACCCTGTAACTAAACTTCATAGAGGTGTGCTTCATTCTTTATGCCAATATCTGTTACCTTCCTGACAAAGTGTTTGCATTCATCTTCATCTTTCAGTATTGATACCAGGATGACATTTTGTGTCCCTTTGCACTCCATTCTTTGGCAGATCTTGACCAGTTTCACTAATTGATTTGTGACCTTGCCTGATAGCAAAAAGGATTTGAGGCTGGTTCTTCAGTGTTATGAGCTTCCTGTTGTGACACTTCAATAGAACTGATTAGCCAGGGAGTGGGAGGGGAGTAATAAGATTTGTTAATTTGGGTTAGATTTTGATGAGGTTGATGTGACCTTATTCCTACTCAGTGTTGGAGTATTCCGTGACCTGAAAAAATTTCCAAAGGATTAGAAAGTGAAAGTGAACTTCAAAATATTTCCTTCAAAGCAGTCCTTTTTACAGAATATTTAAAAGTTTGGTTATCTGTGAGAATGCACCCAGTAGCACAAAATCTATCTAGCTCAGTGATTCTCAACCTTCCTAATGTTGCAACCCTTTAATACAGCTCCTCATGTTGTGGTGACCCCCAAGCATAAAATTATTTTTGTTGTGACTTTATAGCTGTCATTTTGCCACTGTTATGAATCAGGTGACCCCTGTCGAAGGATTGTTCGACTCCCAAAGGGGTTGTGACCCCCAGGTTGAGAAGTGCTATTGTAGATCAATAGTTTCTACCATGCATGCATACATACATTGGGCAACAATGATCACATACCTCCCATCGAGGGCTACTCTCATCCTGCTTTCTACCAATAGTTCCTTCCCATGAACAGTCTAATCCTTCGAGTTATTCCAATTCCATCTGGGTAGATGTCAAAAGCCAAACCCAGCCCAACGCAAACACACAGCCATCCATTTCATGTAGGGGGTTTTCTGAGATGGATAGCCTCAAGGTTTTCCCTTCAAGCAGCTGGATGGGTCTGAACTGCCTAGAGGGGTCAGGATGAATTGGAATTAACTTGACAGCGGTGAGTTTGGAGGTTTGGGCTTTGAAAGAAATGAGCCCTGGTGGGGTTGTGGGTTCGGCATTGGGCTGCTCGCTGCCAGGTAGGTCACCAGTTCAGACTCAGCCAGTAACTAAATCTTGAGACTGGCCATCTCAGGAAAAACCCTAAATAAGAAGTTTAGGAAAGACGTTGTTGGTGACACGATTTGTGGATTTCATTGATTACATCTTCCCTTCGCTTTGTGGTGTGGGTGTAGAAGTGCTACTTTTTAAGGTAAAATCTTTCCCCGTGGACCAAATATTGACGAGCCCTGGTGGTTTCGTGGTTCTGCATTGGACTGTGATCCTTGTGGACAGCAGTTCGAAAGCACCAGCAACTCCTTGGGAGAAAGACTGGACTTTCTACTCCCTTAAATAGTCATAGTCTCAGAAACCCAAAGGGGGTGGCTATGAGTTAGCATTGATTCCAGTGAATTTTTGCTTGGTTCGGTTTTTAACGTTGAGAATTTTCTAGAAGTTTTCTAGCCTTTTGTCATGCTCAATTTACATATTCCTCATGGCTGCTTCTGTCCTACTACTGGTTGAGTAGTTAAGGCTAAAACATTGATTATCTGGCCCTGTACGGGAAAAGATCAATGCTCTCTGATTTGGACAGAGTTTATATAGATTACAGAATTGCAGATGGTTCTTTAATTTGACAGCAGAATGATGTTCTTATTTGCTCTATTCTCCCAAATAGTATAAATCTTTAGCTCAATTTCCTTGTCTATAGAATGGAGGTAATTATAGAGATCATTCTGTATGGTTTTTGTGATGATTGAAAGACAATACAATTTAAGGAACAAAATCAATGTAATGAAAGCCTTCCTAATAAGATTTTTAGACAAAATATTAAGCAACTATTTGTCTTTTCTTATTGTTATAATATTTTGGAGATATAGGTCAAATATTTATCTCCTGAAATGTACATATATTAATGGATTATTACTTAGAGAAGTAACACATGATCATGGTGGAAATGAAATCAATTATTTGCCTCTTTGTTCTGTGCATGCATATTTAACCACTTGCAATTCCCTCACTCAGTCATGTCACTGCCAACATTTCACCAGTCTATCCCTTCTCTTCTATACATTATTTCCTCATTGTAATACAATGCTATCTATAACTTGTGCTCTTTGTAATTTCATTGCATCCCAAACATTTTCTCATATCATTACACGTTTGGGGGCAGCATCTTACCTCACCATATTCGACTATCAAGAAGATTATGATGAACTTTTCAGATAAAACCAAGAACCAAGTTCGGATAATCACAGAACCAGGTTACAAAATGCAGAACTTAGAAAATATGGTTTGGACAGCTATACCTTTATTGTACCAAAGTTAGGAAAATTCGTATTCCCAAATTTCAATGATGGTTGTAATCTCTAGGGGAAATGTTCACCACATAGGTAAATTTTGCACATATCTGTTTGTGTTTTAGCTCTTTATTTCTCTAGCATAGAAACCAAGTACAACAATTACTGGGCCCATATTTGTTTCCAACATTTGAAGAAAGGACCCGATTCCTTTGGCCCTTCACAATGGTCACATGATTTTATAGTCCCACTAGTAATGTGTGAGGTTTCAGTCTCCCTAAGCCACCATAGCAGTAATTGATCTATGTTTTGTGAACTTTACTATTGAGGTTGGTGTAAGGTGGCATCTCATTCTTGCTTGAGTTTGCATCTCTCTAATGGCTCATGAAAAGTCTCGGTGAAGGAGTGAGTGACACATTGGGCTGTGTTAGTTGACAAAATGGTCAACGGTTCTAACCAACTAGGTGTTCCAAGGGAGAAAGACAAGGCTTTATGCACCTGTAATGATTTATCACCTCAAAAACTCTGTTATAGTCTACAGGGTGAAAGTTCTGTTATAGTCTACAGGGTTACTCCAAGGTGGGAATGACTTCATTGCAGTGAGTTTAAATAATGTCCAATGACTGGGAATGCCTTCTTGCATAGAAGGTCTCCTCATATCCTCTGTTTATTTTTATGAGATTTTTTTAAAATTTCCCCATTGAAAGCTCCTAATAATTTTAGAGATTAAATCCTTGTTCATTGACTCAGTGAGATACATTCCCCCCAAGCTTTTCTTTTTACCATGTTGATAGACTCTTTTGATATGCAACCTAAGTGTTTAACTTTTAGCAGGCCCCAGTCATTTCGTTTGTCCATTGTTGTTTGTTTCAGTTATGTTTGACAGAGTATTTATGCCATGCTATGTTTGTCCGGGTTGACTGGAGAAACAAATTGATAGAGACATTTATACGTGTATAAGAAAAAGCTTTATCTCCAAAAGCAATAGAATATTCAGAAAACATCCCAGCTCAGTGCAGATCAAGTTCATAAGTCCAACATTAGACCAACAGTCTGAAATCAATCTATAAAGTCCTCTTCAGACTTAAGAAGCGCATGCAATGAATGTAGGACAATCATGGTCAGCAGGTGGGAAGTCTTATGGATCCAGTGGCGTTGAAAGTGTCTCAGCGGTGGCAGAGGTCTCCATGTGGCTTCTCCAGCTCCCAGCACACAGGTTATATCAGCATAGTGCCATGTAGCTTGTCAGTAGAGCAACTCTTAGAGAGTGAGTTGAGAAAGAGTGTGTCTCCCGCCGCCAAGAAGGAAATACAGGACTTTCCAGAATCCTCGGGAGAAGACCATGCCCACACAGAGGCTTCATTGGCTATGACCCAATAGACAGGCTAGCCTCCAACCCTTCACTCTTAATCCTGTTAAGTCCCAAATTGGCACCAAATTACATAACTACCACACATGCATTTGTTTGTCCCTTTTGTTGATGATCTTTTTAGTCCTTGGAGTTACATTTAGGTCTTTGACCCATATTGAGTTCATGTTTTGTATATGATATTAGATGTGGGTCTTGTTTCATTATTTTGCAAATGGATATCCAGCTTTGCCAGCACCATTTTCAAAAGACTCCCTTTCCAAAGGTCTATAAAGCTAGCAATAAAACTATGGAGGTAAGCACATCTTAAACTAATCAACCACCTGAGATCAAAAGGAAGGCATTTACTCACATACAAAGTTCAAAATAGGAAAGAATGAGGAATGGAAACAGAGGTCAATGCGTCAAATTTCCAGTCCACCTTTTTCAATTACTCATGGTTGACCATCCAGTCAATGAATATTATCAGGTATAGGGTCTTGGGCCAGGGCAAAGACTCCTCCGCTACTTCTCATGTCTTTCAGCAGACCCTTGAGACACATGTGACTTTGAGGATCCACTGCAGGTAAATTCCCTGCTCTTCGCTGAATTTTTAGTCACTTATGTTGGGTTGTTCTGAAAGTAAGATACACCTAATGCAAAAGTGATTTTCACTCTAGGTATCAGGACTGATGGCATAAAGAGACTCCCAAGGTCTACTGTTGAAAGTGAAGATGTGTCTTGGGTTTCAATTTTATAAGGGATTAAATTCCTTCCTTTTCACAGAAACCTTTCTGGTCTGTTGTGGCAATTTCCATTATAAATTTCTTGAGGTATTTGATAGAGTTGAGGGCAAA
The DNA here is from genome assembly GCA_004026705.1 of Nesogale talazaci. Taxonomy (NCBI): domain Eukaryota; kingdom Metazoa; phylum Chordata; class Mammalia; order Afrosoricida; family Tenrecidae; genus Nesogale; species Nesogale talazaci. The sequence continues at coordinate 390,519 of PVJH01000179.1, forward strand.
TTGAATTAGATTTACTCATCTCTCCTGTGAAAGATCCTTCAAAGTAGATTTATTCAATGCAGATTTACTCTAGGGGCTCATTATGATGAGATGGTTATATACTTATGTCTACTGAAAATATGCTCAATTCATGCACAGCTACACAGATTTGCTCCAGACATTTGATGCAATCTACCATACTTAAAATTGATGGCACACTTAGGGGTTTAATACTGTTAGGAGTTGCACCTGAACATCTCTCTCTGTAACATCTCTCAAAGTGCACATTTTTCAAGGTATTTGGAATAATCTGGAATGCAGCGTTAGCCACCCATCTTTGGCCTTTTAATACAAAGTTTTATCCTCTTAGCTCTAGCAAAATATACTGGCCTTTTGAACTTCCATACGAATTACTTCATACATGTAGAACCTTCTGAATAACTTTCTCACTGAAACTGTACGGAGTTTGATATACTCATTTGAATTATTATCGTTAAAGTAGTATTCATTCAAAGATGTGTTAGATGATGAAAATAGTGCCTATATTGGAGATATTTTATTCATCTGGGGAAGCTGATGCATGAAAAAGTCCTGAAGTCTGAGAGGCCAGTCTGGCATCGCCTTGTCTCATTTTAGGGTTACTCTGAATGCGAATCGGGGTAATAAAATGCCTGTCACATGACAGGTACTTAACTAATGCTATTTCCTTCCTACTTACATCCAGATTCATACCCAAATTTATATCTATGCATACACAAGCACACACACAAGACAAAGAGATTGTATTATGCATATATCACTTCCTTAGAGGTAAATTGATAATTACTTTTGTTGTTTTTAGGAGGTATGAAGTTGATTATGACTCACAGTGACCCCCACGTCAGATTTTTTTCTCTGTGAGAATGCTTATGCCATTTCCAATGGAGGTCGCTTCTGTATTCCTTGGGTTGGGAAGAATATGGATAATTTTGAAATGCATAAAATGAAGTGCAATTTTAGTTAGAAGGAATCAGTGTATTAGCATTTTTTTCTTGAAATCAATCCCCCCAATGAAAAGAAAACACACATGCAAAAACTAAAATTAGAAAAGAAGCATATGTGTATTGTATAGGATAAAGCAACTATCGCTTGAGTAGCCCACTTCTTTCTAGAATTCCATGCAAAACAAAAAACAAATCCATGCTGGGACCAAGGAGGCCAAAGCAACCTAGATAGGACATCAGTAGGGAAGCCATGTGATTGGCCTCGAGGCACCTCACAGACTGTCATCTCAAATAGTGTTGTGGAGCCAAATGCTAAAGCAAATGCAATTTGTTCTAGTTATGCTTGGGAGATCCCCCAAGCCCAGCTGCCTTCCTTGCCTCCTCCCTTAACTTTCTTCTGCCAAGGTAACGTTGGAATGAAAAGGCAAGAGGAGAGAAGGTCAGGCTGTTTTCATCACTCCATTTTATGTGTTGTATTTCCCTTTGCACTATGCAAACTTCCTGTCCTCCCTGCAACCCCTCTGCAAGGGGGTGCCACTTCACCTATTGATGGGCTTTGGGTCCCCACTCAGTACTCCTCCTCCTTTATAGTGATACAATTTTTAGTTCTTTGATGTCTGACACCTGATCCCTTTGACACTCGTAGTAGTACAGGCTGGTGTGCTTCTTTCATGCTGGCTTTTTTGCTTCTAAGCTAGATGGCCACTTGTTTACTTTCAAGCCTTTAAGACCCCAGATGTTATATCTATTGTTAGCCGGGCACCATCAGCTTTCTTCACCACATTTGTTTATGCACCCGTTTGTCCTCAGCGATCATAAAAGGCATCAAGCTTGGTGAAGTGGAGGGGCAGTAATCCCTCAAAAAGATGAATTGATATAGTGGCTCCAACAATGGACTTGAATATGACAATTGTGAAGATTGCACAGGATCAAGCAGTGTGTCATTCTGCTGTATGTAGTGTGGCTGTGAGTTGACACCTGACAACATCTCTCTTTGTTATTTAGTGCTGTTATAAAAAATATCACAAGTAAGTGGCATTAACAAACTTAGATTTAGGAGGCTGAAAGTCTGCATCCAGGCTGTTATCAGCTCTACACCTTTAGGATAATGCTTTCTCTCTCTGTTGGCTTTGGGGAAAGGTCCTCGCTTCCTCTCAGCATCTTTGGGATCAGCATCCCGTGAAGATAACCATGTGTATTTTTCCATCAGGCTTAGGAGATTCTCAGAACAGTGACCCTGACTCTAAAAGACACACTTACCCTGCAGCCATTCTTTATTGGTGGTATTGATGCCCTTCTGTTCTTTGCTTGTTTGCTTAGTAATTTTTCTATCTTAAAAGACATTAACACAAGACACAGCCTAATCATCTAGATTGTGTCTTGACTCATTAACATAGCTGAAATTTCTCCTACCCCCTTAACGTTATTAGACTTTAAGTACATCAGATAAATACCATGGTGGGAAAGGAGAAAGACAGACCAGTACTTTTACAAGAAAAGAAGCTCTGTCCCTTTTCTACATTTATTAGGAGAGAGAACTGAGCAGGCAAAACCACATGTTCCATGTGTGTGTGAGCTGAATGGAGATGTCTTATTTTCTCTTCTGTTTTTATTCTTTTTTGAAATCTCATTTCCCCCCTTAAATAAAGTTTATTTTGTTTTTTCATTTCACATATTTTGTTTATTTTGTAACATAAACAAGCTCAGGAATCACAAAGCTCTTTTTCACCCTGCCAGCCCAGTTCCAGGTAGTTGAGACCCTGCATTGCATAGTAGGAACCCTACCTCCAGTGATGTCCTATGAGTCTTTGTGAGTCCTGTGTCATCGTTTGGGGCACTGCCTTTTATGCAAGCCAAAATCTTTGTATCTGGGGGAGATAGAAACAATTTTTTTTTAAATGCTGCAACATCTCCATCTTTGGGGGTGGCATTTTTTTCAATTTTAACACTTTTTTTTTACATACTGCTTGTTATCAAAAAATTAGCATTGACCTAACATACTACATTTTTAAAGGCCTATCACCAGTTCAGGTAATCAACATGTAAAGCTGAGTTTAAGTTTATATACTTTGAGGGCAAATATTTAGAATCACTGGGAAACAAAGAAAACAATACCTTGACTGAAATATTGTCCATATATTCCTATATCAGGGACGTTTTCTTTAAATGCTGACATGGTGTGGAAAGTGGTACAGTGAGGTGGGTACTCTAATCACAGGCTTTAGTAAGAGTGGAAATTATATTTTCTTTTTTTAGGACCATCTGCCAGTTGTGACGTTTCTGACCCAACAATTCCACTGGTATGAATTCATTTGACTACCTATCCTAAGATGATTGAAGCAAGGACTTTTTGCAAGGAAGCTTGTTTTAGGGTATGTCTCACAAGAAAATATTAGATGCAGTCATTTGGCCAATGGTAGGAAGCGGGTAGTCAGATGGAATGCAGAATGAAATAGAATGCATCTGTTAAAAAACTTCATTATGAGAAAATTACAATGAGACTTGCCTTCCTACCCTTCCCTCAATTGTCCCTATTTTACATCCTGGAAATAGTAAAGTAATTTACTAACTAAAAATAAATTAATTAAAAATTAAAAAAAACAATTTAGTAACTAAACCTAGAGACTGGGTTCAGATTTCACCTGCTACTCCACTAATATTCACTTTGCTTTGATCTAATCCAGAATTCTACATTGCATATGTAGTGGCTAAATCTTCTTAATCTTTTCTGATCTGTGACAGTTTGTCAGTCTTGTGTCTTTATGACCTTGACACTTTCCTCATAATTTAATTCCTACAGTGTATTTTTTGGGGGGTGGAGAGAGCAGGGATACTGCTGTGAATCACATCAAGAGGTCCATCCTGTCACTCTGTCCCATTACTGGCCATGTTCACCCATAACTGCTTTATAATGTAGGCCCCAACTCACTCCACTGGAAAGTTGATCTAGGTTTCTTTTGAAATTGACAAGGACTGTTTGGGAAGATATTTGGTTTTTCATCATACATTTTGCTCACCGATTTTGTTACCCAATAATTGTTCTTGCCATAAATAATCTTGTAGTGTTTGTGTCCAGTACTGCTGTTCTATTTCCATAGTTTTTCTGCATTTACTGATTTTAATTTTGACTTTATGGAATGCCTGCTCTTTTCTGGCATTTGCTTATTTTTTATTTTATATACATCCATATATTGTGGTTAGGTGTCATCAGGTTGATTCTCACTTATAGTCATCCCCTGTACAACAGACAAAGACACTGGTCCTGCACAACTCTCATATACCCTTTGCTGGGTTTGAGCCCCTGGTTGTAGCCACTGTGTCAATCCATCTCCTTGAAGACCTTTCTTGTTTACACCGAATCTGTACTTTTTCAAGCATTAAGCCATTCTCTATGACATGGTCCTCTTGATAACATGGCTAAGTGTGTGAGATCAAGTCTCATCACTCTTGCTTATAAGAGTGCAGAAGAATAAGAAGAATTTGGGCTATACATCTTTCAAAATGGATTTTCGGTTGTTCTTCTGGACATCAATATTTTAAATGAATATCATAATTGAAAGACATCAATGATTCTTTTGTTCGATATTTATTGCTCAACTCTACCCGTGCATACATGGTGATTTAAAATACGACGGCTTAGGTTGTAAAAGGGACATCCTTGTTTTGAATACTTTAGAGAGGTCTTTGGCAGCAGATTTACTTGATGCAATTCACAGTTTTATTTCTTTTGGGGGGGCATCACTGACTGCCCTCTGGTGGGAGTGGGAGGCCCAAACTTGCTTCTGGAGAGCTGCTGCTGGATTTGAACTGCCAAGCCAGTGGGCCGCAGTCCCACACTCAACCACTACGTCCCCGGGGCTCAGCCCTTTCTTAACTGCTGCTTCCTTGAGTGTTGATTGTGGATCCAAGCAAAATGAAATCTTTAACAGCTTCAGTCTTTTATCTGGTTCACAAGGCTGTTGTCTATTATTCTATTTGTGATGGATTTAGTTTGATTTACATTGTGCTGTAATCCATATTGAAAGTGGTGGTCTATGTTTTTCTTCAGTAAGTGCTTCAAGTGTTCTTTACTCTCAGTAAACCAGGTAATGTCATCTGCACATTGCATATTGTTGATGAGCCTTCTTTCAATCTATGGTGATATGAGGTTCTTCTTCAAATTACCTTCTTGAATTATTTTCTCAGTATGCAAATAGATCAAGTATAGCAAAAAGATACATCGACACAAATCTCCCCTGATTTTTCAACCATACAGTACTCTCTAGCTCTCTCTGTACTCAGGGATATTTATTTTATCCCAAGAAGTGTATTCCATTATCATCATCATGTCAGTTAGGTTTAGGTCACACACAATACAATAAAAAATAAATTCCAAATAGAACCTAGAAAATAAATGGCCTTTTACTTTATGGTAGGAAAGTCTTTCTGTCTACCACTCAAAATCCAGTGGCTTAAACAAGAAAGCAAGCAAAGTAAACAAAGATATATTTGGCTTCATCTAACCAAAAGGAATCACAGCCCAAATCACCATTAGCCCCATAAAAAAACAAAGTATAACTGAGATAATGATAGTAGGAATTTGCAAACTACTTAATCACAAAAGGCCAAGACCCCTAAAATATACTGAACTGTTACAATGAGGAGTAAAAACCTCAAAATCTGAAGTAAAAGCAAGAAAAAATATGAGTAGACACTTTGCCAAGTAGATATTTGAAAAAAAATTAAGCACTCATATTGTCAAAGAAATGAAAATGAAAGCAACTTCATGATTCCATTTCCCATTGGGCTGACACATGAAAATTTTAAGTATGACTTCACATTTTCTTGGGGAAACTATGTGGGAACAGATACCCTCAGGCCTGGGAGTTTGGAATGTAAAGAGTGACTTTTGTAAAAGTGTCCTGCAGAGGTTACACAGTGGATGACAGTAGACATGTTTCCTTTCTGGTGACATTTGGGAGAAAGCTAATTTACAATGTTCCCAAAGGTCACTAATATTATAATTTGAACTCCGTAAGATTATCCATGAGCTGTTCATGGGTACTTGAAATTCCTTTCAACATCCTTCACCATCCCTATTTTTAGTTTTTAAAAGGAATATAGTCAGGAATGAGACACTTCATGGTGGCTTAGAAATTTCCATTTACTACATTGTTGTTGATATTTCATTCCCCTCAAAGGACTATAGAGTCATAAATCTCAGCGCTACAAAAACCTGAAATGTAGTCCATTAATATGACTCTCTTAGCCATAACACCTCATTATAGTTTTAGACTCTATGTATGTGGCTCTAATCCCATTTTGAGGGCATTTTCTGCTATCCAAATGAACAGGATTAGGTGGGATCAACACTTGTCTTTAACAGAGGGAGTGGACCAAGTCACTCTCTTTGTTTCCCTGGGACATCTTTAAGACTATTTTACTAGAAGGTATGATTTAAGACACCATCCCTCTAAAAGACAACCCACATCTCAGTGTATAAGTGGCATGTGGGACACAGAAGTTCCAGAACCATTTGGAGGAGCACATCCACGATCTCTGTCAGAAGTAGCAGAGACCACTGAGACCAGAGCACCAGAGACAAACAGAAAGGCTCAGAGGAGCAGCACTGAGATCATAGACTACCTTTTCCTCTGACCCCAAACTATTCAACTGTGGGTCAAAGTGGCAGGTGGGCTGATTTCCTGGCGCACAAAGGCAGAGGCCAGGGACCACGTAGTTGACAGACTGAGGAGCAGAGAAAGACATAGTTGCTAGCTGAGGAGAGGCACTGATTTAGACCAGTGATTGTATCCTTACTATTTGCTGATTCTGACTTGTGTTTCACCCCTCAGACCAGTGGTTCTCAACCTATGGGTCGACTCCTTTTGGGGGTGGAACAACCCTGTTGTCACCCAATTCATGGCAGTCGCAAAATGACGGTGATGAAGCAGCAATGAAAATTATTTCATGGTTGGGGGAGGTCACCCCAACATGAGGAACTGTATTAAAGGGTCCTGGCATTAGAAAGGTTGAAAACCACTGCCTTAGATTTTCCAATGACCCCCTTAATTGTGAGTGTCGTTTGTATGTTTTCTGTGGCCACCGCAATGAAAGACTGAAGCCAGGATGAAAGTAGAATGCCAGGGGAGGAACAGTTGGTGTCAGAAATAGACGTGAAAGGGCTTAGTCTCTAGAGAATGACCTCGTGCTTGGTTAAGTGGAAGCGAGGAAGATCCCCAAGGAGCTGGATTGACACAGTGGCTGCAAAAATGGGATCAAGCCTCCAAACCATGTGAGGATGGCGTAAGACCAGGCAATGTTTCCTACTGGTGTTCATGGGCTCTCTGTGGGTTGTTAGTGACTCAGTGACACCTAACAACAACAACAAGAGAGAGTACGGAGGCATGTTTAACCCCTGCCTCATGGGAAGAGGAAAGGCTGTTAGGGTCAGATATGTCCTCCATGCCATTATTGTCGGACTCTTGGCGGTGATCCAGCTCATCCCTGGATGAGTCCCAAGAGGAAATGCAGCTTCCAGAGAATGAGTTCTTTGGTTACCTCACATCTTGAGGCAATATTTAAAGGAAGAGTTTTGAGCACAATGTTTCCATCGCTTTCCTGGGCTACATGAGCAGGCAGACATGCACTTGGCATGTAATACATGAAAGCACTAATAATCACTTAGAGTGTGCATGCTTTCCAAGTTTCCTCCCATGGTGATCTTGTCTGGTGAGTAACAAAGCAGCAGGAGGTCCATACTGTATGTTTCCAATCATTAGTAATACAAGAAATTGTCTCTTACTGGAAATAATGGGTCCTGACTTCGAGAAACACAACCCACCATCAAACTCATTGTCATCGATTGGATGTCAACTCATAGTGACACTATAGAACAGAATAGAATTGCCGCATGGCCTTACCAGATTGTGTACAGGAGTAGAATACCTGATTTTTCTCCTGAGGAGAATCCGGTGCTTTTGAACTGTTGACCTCGTGGTTGGCAGCCCAAAGTGTAACCACTACACTACCAGGATTCCTTGTTATTAGACGGACCTTGAGGATACCACTCCAATGCTCCTCCAAGGAAACGTATATAGCAGGAATCTGATCCAAATATTCATAAAGCTTCCATCTATACTCAAACATCATAGACAGGTATGTGATACCAGTATGCATCCTCAACTAAATTCTGGGTTAGCCTTGTTTTTTTCACTTGATAGCTGGAGTCTGAACTTTAATATAGGTGGGCTTTCAATGGATTTGGAGTGGCTTGGAGAGTGCAACCAGTTAACACAACTAGCTGTTCACTGAAAGGTTGTAGTATTGAGGCCTCCCTGAGGTGCTTTGGAAGAAAGACCTGATGGTCTATTTCTGCAAAAGCAGTCACTGACTTCATGATTAAGAATTGCTCTAATGCCAACTGCTTTTGTATCCTAGACATGGTACATCCATTTTAAAAGGGGGTGTGGAGTTTGCTTAGTACAAAGGGAAGGAAGCTAGGGAACATTTGAATCCAACCTATGTTCTTCTAAGGAAGCTGGTACCAAGGCTTGGTGATGCTTTTCACAAGGCAAGACCATTCTTTGTTCTACTACAAGGCAGTTAGATGGGAAGAGCTGTGCCTCTATAATTTTGTCTCCCTTGAGGATCCAGCTGTTTTCATTCATGCCAGCTACCATATGGTCTGGTTAGAGGCCCTAATGATGGTCCCCAAACTACATCTAGCTGAGTCTGAAGCCTGCATTTTTCAATTTACTCCAAAGACTAAAATGGATGTTTGAGACTAGCCAATCTAAAACTTACTCTGTATAGATGAGCCTTAGACAAGGTCATATAGAACAGGAAATGAAACCCAATTCATTGCTCTTTTCACTACCCACAGTACTCATTTTGAAGGTCCCATGCAGTGTACTGGGAAAATAGAAAAGGAAATCTGTCAGTTTTCCAATGTTAGAAAGTCTGTGATCCTGAGCAAAAACTGTCCTGACATATTGTTTTCAGATGTCAGAAAATTGTTCTCAGTTGTCCTTTAGAGTGTTAGTCTGGGTAGACTAAAAAAACAAATCCAGGGAGACTCATATGTGTGTGAGAGAGAAATTTATAACAAAGAGTAAATGTACTTAAGAAAACATCCAGATCAAGTCCATAAGTCCGATATTAGCCCAAATGTCCAATCCCAGTCTATGACTTCCTCTTCAGATTCATGCGACACATGCAATGATGCTGAATGCAGGAATATCACAGGTCAATGGATGGAAAGTCTTGTGGATCCAGTGACAGTGGAAGCGTCTCAGTGCTGGTATGCGTCTCCAAGTGGCTCCTCTAACTCCAGGGATCTAGCTCCATCAGTGTAACTCCACAGGGCTTGTCAACAGGCATATCTCACAATGAGTTATGTATCTCCATCATGCCTCCAAATGAGGTCATCAAACTGTGACCTGATTGAGAGGTTAGATTCCACCTTCCTCAAGTTGACAGTAGATTATGTAACTGCCACATTTAGTTTAATAGCATCTTTTAAAAAACTCCATTTAAAATGTAGGCTAAGGCTTCATTTGAAACCTTTCCATGACCTACCAATCTCAAAAAATGTTCAGAATGCCTTCAATTGCTGACAACAACACCATCCAATACCTCAAAGCTTAAAAAGAATTAAAAGACAAGGCTAGGTGATCTGGTTTATTTGGAGGATTCTAAACTTGAACTGTGGTGATTTATTATACTGTCAAAATCAACCTGTTGGCACACAACAGCAATGAGATATCAAGGTGTGCACAGAGATTGACGTTGGTGCATTCTTCATAGATCCTCATGCAATATTTAGGACATTTACCTACACTTAACGTTAAACTATGAATAATTGTACCAAATATCATTCCTTTATATCATTATTATTTTTGCATGCACAGTTTTAATTGGGTGGCCTAATTATGGAATGGAACCCCTCTGGCCTTGTGGTTAGATGCCTGGACTTTTTCTCTTATTTCTGATGAATATACATATAACTCTATCTCGTCCAGACCTGTGATTTCACATGGCAATACAAGGAGGCCTCTTTAGTTGTAGAATTTCTAGAAGTATATAATGAATTATAATAATTATGGTTTACTGTCTGCCCTGTATCATATCTGTTCTAAGGCAATGCTTTGGTTTCAGAAATATTGTAGGTGTAACAGCTGTCCACTTCAGCTGTACATAAGCCCATATGGGTCCTCTTGAGAAAAATACTTGTGGAGAAATGACAAAAGGAAATAAAAACAAGAAGAGACCCAAAGTTCAGTGTCACTGAATTCATTCAGACTCTTAATGACCCTATATTAGACAGACTTTAACAATCCAGTAGAGTTCCAAGACGCTAACTCTTTAAGGGACCAGAAAGCTCCAGCGTTCTCTCATGGAGGGGCTAGTGGTGCTGACCTTGCAGATTGTATTTTGTTTTGTATTTTGGGAGGTTTTTTTGGCATCACTGCCCTCTGGTGGTGGGAGTAGGAGGCCCAGCCTTTGCTCCTGTGGAGCCAGTGCTGGGATTGAACCTTCATCCCAGTGGGCCGCTGTCTCGTGCACAACCACTACGCCACCGGGGCTCAGCCCCTGACCTCGCAGGTTACAACCAAACTTTTAACCATTATGCCATACTACTCCTGAATTTTGTACAGGACAGTCTGGTTGTAAAATACAATCACAAGCCAACTTGATTTGCTAAATTCGTTCTTCTCTAATCAGTAACTGTCTTCCCAGTAGTGTAGTATCCATTTGCTACAATTGATATCAAGACATTCTTTTTGGATGTGAAATGCCCTGACCTGAGTGGGATATTACAAACACGTCATCCTGCGGCCCACTGGGACGGAGGTTCAATTCCAGCAGTGGGGCTGGGCCTCCTACTCCCACCACCGAGAGCAGTGAGGCCCCCCCCAAAACAAACAAACAAACAAACACGTCATCATCATCAGAAAGAAGCTTGTTTCTGCACTTGCTGTGACAGGAGAGCATAGATTTGATCATAGGTAGTATCATACAGACTCTTGGTCTTTATCCTGCTTTGAAAACTCTTACTTGGGGTTAAGCTCTTTGCTACTCACTGAAAGAATGATGGTTTAAAACTGCCGTAGGATAGATTGGAAGAAAGATCTGATGATCCATACATGAAAGATCACAGCCATTGAAATCACTGTTGAGCAGAGCTGAACTCTGAAGTACACTGGGGTGGCCCTGGGTTGAAATCAACTGGTGGCATCTAGGTTTTTAGTGACAAATATATGACAGATTGAAGAAAATTCACAGAGATACCAGAGACTTAATAAATAAATAAATATATATATATATATATATATGTCTGCAAGAATAAAGGATCCATCAATGGACAAACTCTTTCACTTATTACTTGAATTGCCAGTCTGCTATGTTTGTCCTAGCTTCTGTTTTATGGGAACATCATATTGAATGATACAGCATCTTGTGTAAATGGAGGATGTTTTCACATTTACGTTGTAAATGAAATTCTTGTGCCCTCAGAAACAGGGAACATGTGCTTTCTGTCTTACATACATCTTGCAATCATATATATTGCTACTTGTTTCCTCCTTCTAGTAACCTTGTAGTGCACACAAATGACCAAGCAAGACAATTTTGAATGGTAGCTTTTACACTGCAGGACTTCAGACTTTTTAGAAAAATAGGAACAAATGTTGATTCCACTCTCAGTCTATGTGCCTCCCAGTGCTTTTACCCAGCAGGTTTGGGAGTTCACTGCTGAGGAGACTATGCCAATGGCTTGTTATTATATAGTGCATTTCCACACAATGATTCCTTTATTTTTTCAACACATATTTATGGCGCACCTGCTATGTGTCTAATCACCTGAAATGAGAATTAGAAATCTGATTTACTGACTTAATTACCAAGTCAGTTGGCTATGGATAAATAAGGAACTTTGGGAAACATTTGCATATGGATAGCAAACACCAGAGAACCAATAAGATGGGGATTAACAGAGGATCTTTCAGAATCTAGAGAAGAGAACTAGATGCAAAAGATTCCCAGAAAGAATTTCTGAAAGAATGCATAGTGTGTCTTGGTACTTCATTTTGCATAATGTTGCTAATTATGGAGCATGTGAAAATGGGCCAAAGCATTGCTTGCATGTAACAAATCAAGCTATTAATTCTAATTTGAATGAAAAAATATTGAGTTCTTTTCATCATCACGGTGACCATATTCTTTCATCTCATCAAATGTATTATATGATGCTAATGGATTCATGTGAATGAATGCTATCCCCTTATTAGCACTGAAAATGAACCCACAAATGAATAGCATGTGCTTTATACATACTTAATCAAATACACCTCACTCCCTGTGTATGTTATAGCCAGAATCTGCATAATACTGGTTAAGAGAACACATGTTAACTTTGAGCAATCCCCCAGAAATGTGCAATGTGAGTGTAATGCTTTATTTCTTCCCATAATGTTATATGACTGTTGCCATCAGATAACTCCAAAAGCCCAGATGCAGTGCCATCCGGTTGCTGCTGACTCAATCGATCCTATGGGACAGGGCAGAAGTACCCTCTTCATGGGTATAGAAAGCCCAATCTTTCTCCCAAGGTGTAGCTTATGACTTTGAACCACTTACCTTGTGGGCCGCAGTCCAATATGTAACTAACTATACCACCGCCAGGGCTCCTCATACCCGGCAATTTCATAATGTTAGCATGTTTTAAAATCATTTCATTTTTAGGGGAAAGTGTATAGAGTGAATTAGGTTCTCACTCTAGTTTCAGTTTTAGGCTAAAAGGACATCTTAGGACAATAGTCTAGGATTTCCTCTCTTTGTGGTGTTGTCTCTCCCATCACCAAAACTAACTTGTGCATATTATCTAGAACATCATTTAGCCAACCTCCTCCTCTTATCCTTGATAATGACCAGAGACTATCTTTCTATGGGCATATTGCTTCCAAACTTTTTTATAATCGTGGGGCCATACAATGTTTGCCCTTTTGTGTTTGACTTATGCCACTCATCATCATGTCCTTCAGATTCATCCATGTTACTTGAACTTTACCCAGTTTGTTGTCCGTTTCTAGCATTTGGTCCTTCCTGATGACAGGGCCAAAGAAAGTTAGCGAATATCTCTCCTTCTTCATCTCCATGGATCATTCTGATTGTATTTGTTCTAAAACTGATTTATTTGCTCTTCTAACAATCTTCAAAATAAATATTTTTATCAATGAAAATACTGCTGTCTTTGTGAAGGAGATCTGAAAAATGAACTGTATCTCAAAGAAGTCAGAGGTGTACCTATTATGCAAAGTCTTCAGTTATTTGGTATGTAGGGGTAGAATCTCCTGGTCTGTGGGCATGATTCTGTGCATAGACTCAGAGAGGAATATCTATTTTAAGAGATTGGTTGATTACTTTTCTTTTTCATGAGAATTTTCAAAGTTTTGCTCATTTAAAATATTTATTCCACAAGAAACATTTTAATCCTGTTAAATATTAGTCTGGAAGAGATGGGAGGATAATAGGTTATTAAAAGCAAAAAACAACTTTCTATTTCTGCTCATTTATCCATGTTTTCTCTTGATGACTCTTTATTTTGATAATACTTTTCATAATACTGTGTGATATACATGGTGAGTGTAACATTTGTATTTTTAAACTAGATGCAGCAGGAAAATCAGGTTGTTTGAGAGTTAGATAATTTAATGTCTAGTTGAAGATATGTAAAACTATAAAGATAGTACCCAATCTGTCAATCAGTTCACAGTCTGGTGGTGCCCCTTAGGGGTGTGGTCTTCTCAAAAGGATGACCCTGGAAAACTCTCTCTCTCTCCCTCTCTTTCTCTCTCTCTCTCTCTCCCCCTCTCCCCCTTCTCCCTCTGCCCACACCTTCCCTCTTGTGATCACCTTGAGAGCTGCCATGTTTCCACTGATGGTGGATCCACAAGACTTTGTACCCAGTGGCTTGGACTTGTGATCTTCCTACATTCCACCTCATTGCATGTGTCTGAGTGAGTCTGAACAGGGAACTAAGGCATACAGACACTAAGGGAACTAAGACTTACAGACAAGCTGGGCTGGGTTGGCATGTTCTCTTAATATATAATTACTTCTTGATATAAAGCTCTCTCCAACATATGTGAGTGGCACTGGATTTGTTTCTCTAGTCAAATCAGTCTAATACAGATTGGTTTACAGAATTTTACTCTAGAGCTAATTTAGTTGGTATACCTGAATTCTTTTTCATAATAGAACCTTTCATGTGCCCTTCTTCCTTATCCTATGGGTAGTACATGCCCTTGATTGTTAACTAGATTTATTCGCCTGGTCCCAGCAACTTTCAACTTGAAGAATCCAATATAATGTAAGAATCTCAGACAAAATGCGTGGGAGACCGTGGGGTCAAGATATATAGTTTCAGTTTCTGGATCTGTCATTCATTCATCTTTGTCCTTGGTCCTGGCATGGACTTCAGTTTCCTCGTGAGTAAAATGAGATAAATAGTTCTACTTGATTTCAAAGTGTTCTTTTGATATTCAGCTGTGATTACCGTGATCTATTGTGCTGTTGCCTGGGCACCACTGTTCTTCCAGATGAAAATAAAAGGAAATAACTACATTCTTGTTTGAGGCACACGGGTCAAAAGAATGGTTCAAGTTGTGAACGTGGCAGGTTTGGCTTTTAATTGTATTTCTCACCTTGTGGATTCTAGGAGTTCTTCACCTACTCTTGCCTCAGTTTGTTCAGGGTATTATAACAGGAGAGGCTAACGGAAGCCCTGGCTGCACACTGAAGCGCTGGTCCCATGAGAGCAACATGCAGCAATATGCTTCTGTTAAGATTGATAGCCTTATAAATTCTCCTCTGTCCTATGGGGTCACTATGAGTCTACATCAGTGGTTCTCAACCTGTGGGTCATGACCCCTTTGAGGATCAAACAACCCTTTACAGGGATTACCCGATTCATAACAGTAGCAAAATGACAGTTATGAAGTAGTAACTAAAATTATTTAATAGTTGGGGGAGGGGTGTTTCACCACAACAAGAGGAACTACATTAACAGGTCATGGCATTAGGAGGGTTGAGAACCACTGGTCTAGAGCAACCTGATGGCAATAGGTTTGTTTAATGTATTCTTTCATTTTAATGCATCTAGGTGTTGCAAGGATGAGAAGAATGCAACCAACTAAAGCACCACAGTGTCGTATGGCACTTGCAATGCTATCTATAACTCCTGGTTATTCACTGGCCACTTGTTCTTGGTGGGTCTTGGACTTTATTAAAAGAATTAGGAACCCCAGTGGCGCTGTGAGTTATAAATTCGGCTGCTGACCACTGGTTGGCAGTTCAATCCCACCAGCTACTGTGTGGAAGAAAGATGTGGCTTCCCGCTCCTGGAAGGATCTACAGCCTCACAAACCCACAAGACCAGGGCTACGCTGCTTTATAGGGTCAATATGGGTCGACCACGACTTGATGGCAGTGTGCTTTGATTGTTCCGAATGAGTCATAGAAAGAGTTATACCTTAAAGTTTCATCTCTAAGACTCTTCCAGTGACAATATTTCATACCATTTTATGATAAAGATGAAATGATTAACTCCAGGCTGTGTGATAAGGAAAACAAACTGCGTTTTGTTCTTTTATTCTTTTTATCTTCAAACACTTGAGTTATATGATACCTGGATAGACTATGTAATCTCTTTTGTCACTCATGATGCCATGGAGAAAAATAATGTCATGTCTAATTTTATGGCTCAAGAGCATTGATTTATTAGAATGATAATAATCTCTGCTTTAAAGGCAAGTCTAATGTTAAGCAATTCTTTGAGGAAACCCTCTTCCTACTTACTTAGTTGGAATTTCATCCTATTAAAATTAGCGTCTGTTCCCAGTCAAGGCGCAGCCGGGCATCGATGATGCATACCAATTTCCTCTAATTCCTGAAGCCTTCCTCCCCCAACCATCATGATCCCAACTCTACCTTACAAATCCAGATGGAGTGGAGAAGGTACACTAGTAGAGAGGGGTACTGGAGATATGGGGAAACCAAGATGGATGAGCCCCTTTGGGCCGGTGGTTAGATTGGAGCTGCTGGAAGTGTGGAGAGAAGGTGGGGTAGAAAGACGGAACCAACTGCAAGGATATACACATAATCTCCTATTTGAAGGACGGGCATCAAAGGAGTGGGTTGGGGGAGAGGTCGGGCAGTGTAAGAGATGACAGAACAATAATAATTTACAAAGTATTGAGGGTTGATGGGGAAGGGAGAGCAGGGGAAGAGGGTAAGGGATGGAAAAGTCAATATCAAGGGCTCAAGGGAAAAGGCAGCTGATTGGAGAAATGATAGCAAATAGTATATTTATTTATATATTGTGAAAATTTTTTAAAGTAAAAAAAAATAGTGTCTGTTCATTTGGAAAGAGCAGAGAGTAATCACTGATATCCATAAATACCTGATGTTTCAGGAATTGGGAAAAGCAAGGTCCTTTGTGTGCTTTTGGTGACAAGCTGGTTCAACTGGTTCTTCTCATGGGCTCTCAGATGGCAATAACTATAGCTTGGCAAAGCCTTTGAGGACTTTCCTGCTTAGCTAGCCTACCAGAGCTCAAAAACATACATATCAGTTGAATCCATTCCAACTTAAGGCCATGCCATGTGTGTTTCACGGGGTTTCAGGGATTGAGGGTTTGGAAAGTTGAATGCCAAGCCTTTGTTCTTGCTATATCCACCCCACCAATGTTTAGTTAGTAGCTGAGTCCTCAAATGTTTGCATCATTCCGGGACTGCCTAATCCATTTTCCTGGACACATTTGTCATCTTATGAATTAGGCTCCAGAAGTATCTAGCAGGGGATCTGGATGAGGTGTGACTTTTTTTTAAATATTGAGGAGACAGGAATGCTAGAAGGATCTGCGGGGAAGGAGACATGGTAGCAAAGTCCATAGGCTGACAAGACAAGTGACCCGAGTTTTGTTTTCATCTCTGCTATTATTTCCAGCCCCTTTCCCTTTTGAATCACTTCCATGTTTGATTTCATGACCTTTGTTAATTTGATACAAGAACAGCAAAACAAAACTTACACATGCATCCAGAAAAAAAAGGAAAAATCAAGGCAAAAGCACCCCTGAAACATTGAAACATTTAGTCCCCTATTTCTATTATGTCTACAATCATCTAGACATAGTCTCTTCTTTGGAGGGCCTAATGGAGCAGACTAATGGTTTCTCTCCTTCATTTACAGGGGTGTCCTGAGGACAAGTGTGCTTAAAATAGTGATGGCCCATTTGAGATCTTTTGGTTGAGGTGTGATGCCAAGTTGCCTTTTCCTATGAGGGTTATAGGTAATTTTGTTACTGGATAACCTAGTCCGCCGTGCTCTCGTTTTAATGAGGACTGATGATAATGTTGCTTCGTTACTCTTAAAGAAAATACAGCACACACATACACACACACACAAAGATCCAGTGAACTAGCTAACATAGACGCTCAATACATTTCATTTTTACCTTCATGTGGTTACCAAAACACAACAGAAACCCACAAACACAAAAAACAGCATTCACTTTTATCTCAGATCTTTATCACCCATCAATGTCTGAGGGTCAGAGTAGTGTGATATTTGGCCAATGACAACAGAGTCAGGGCAAGATCTTCTGCCTCCTGATTCCTGGACCATCTTCCACTACTCGAACTTATATCATATCTAGTAAGTGTTCTTTTCTGTCCATCTGTGAAAGCATGGGCTTGCATATACTTGGCTGACATGCTTCCACCTTTCATGCCTCTTGTGTTTCTTTTATAGCTTCTTTTCAGTGTCGTCCTGAGTATCCATGTTGAAATCTGTTAACTAAAATGCTGAGTTGACCCTTCCTTCACTCTCTCAGTAGTGTGTTGCTCATTGAAATCTACCCATTTTCCCCTTGAATTTTCCCCCTTTAGGTTTCCCTTGCCTTAGGCAGTTCTTGGTTTGTATAAGGGCTTGAGAGGGAATGAAATGATTCATGTAATATGTGCTAAGGCTATTGGTAGAGGACATGGTAGATCTTGAAATCAGAACAAAAGAATTTGCAAAATGACTTCTTGAGGAATTACATTTTACAGCTCTTGTCAGTCTCTACACTCTTTTACTCATATTTCTACATCCTGGCAATGTGAGATTCTGAGGTCATTTCTCCTGCATATAGCCACACATCTTTAGCCCCCAAAAGTCCCTTTAAACTGAGACTTTATTCAAACATCCCATGAACTTTCAACCACATCCCAATTATATGGCTAACTGTAGCCACACCTCAACTAACACACCTCCATTCCTGACTTGCCCAATTGATTTCATACCTTGCCCAATTGGCCAGGGCAGAAGCCCAGGGCTTTATCCTGACCACATACAAGCAACTGAAGCTAAAATTAGGATCTAATCCAAGGGAAGGAAGGTGAGGGAATGGAATTGAATGAATCAAGGGGTTGGCTGGAGGCAGGGCAAAAAATAGGGTTGAGAAGAATTGTATGGAGAATGTTGATTATGAGAGGAATGTCATTGCAAAGCCCCTAGTCCAGAGCTTACAGATAAAGATTATGGATAAATTGACTGAATTACACAAAGGGCTCCCCAAGTTCTACTACAGTGTGGACTACATGGGCTACTGGATTCGTCATCTGGAATAAAAGGCAAGACCTGAGTGTCCATTCTTTGTTTGATTGTAAATTAGATGAAGTTTACATCTTGGATCATCAACTTTGTATTCAAGAGTTGAAACCCCCAATCAAACTCCATGATAATTTACTCTTGCTCTGATCCTGTAGTTCTCTTCTTCCACTGGAACATCATCCTCTTCTTCACTTAAATGAACACCAATCTACTGTCTAGTCCATTGTTTTATCTCCCCTCCTTTCACCCCCTTACCCAGCAAACTCCAAACTCTATTCCCTATGGTATGAAAGCCCTTATCTAGTTTTGGTTTTCTTTCCTTAGATGTCGTGAGGTCTTTCATGATTTCATTATACAGATGTACATTATTCCATTGTGTGTACATAGTGAATTTTCTCTATTTATTCTTCTGCTGATGGGCATTTTCGCCGATTCAATCATATACCCATTTTAAGCAGTGTTGTGATGAACATGGTTGTGCATATGTTTCGTGATGGTGCAGTTCTTATTTTTTTAGGTGTTTAACTCAAGGCCTGCCACATAGTAGGTTTCTCATCTCTGTTTTTGAACGTGTAATTGAAAGCTTTTCTACCAAATGTGCATGCTTTCTTAACCCTTTGCCTTACCTCCATTATTGTTGTTATCTATAAAGCAAATAATGTAGACCAAGAAGTCACCCAAACTAATGAGCATTGGCAAGCAAACCATATTCATTCCTCTCATGCAAGAAACAGACGTGAACCATTACCTCTCAAAAACATTAGTTGTTTCATGCTTTCTCTCCCATTAATAAGCAGGGTGAAAAAAAGAAAGGAAACCAGAAACCTTCTGGAAGCATCCACAGAGTACCAACTATCATTGTCATTCTCTAGAGATTATTAGCATTTATCAACCAGCTGTTTCAGGGGTTGAGCTTAGCAATTGTTTTGCATTTTGTAGCTAATTGCAGTAACAAAGTGGCTCCTAATGCAAAATTCTGTTTTTAAAAGAAAACATTCTCTACCTAATCAAGTCCATACAGGAAAGACAACACAAAATTATCCCTGATCAGCATTCATGAGCCAGGAGAGACAAGGCTTGATAGACTTGATTTGATTCCTAGTCGAAATGTAAGATTTTTTTTGTCATGAACATTTGCAGGAACCAGTGACAAGTACTGGAGACTGAACAATCTGGTATGGTTTGGATCAGGAATTCAAATAGGGAGATTAGAAGCATGTTTTGAACAGTGGGGAAGTTCACATTGTCAGAGTTAGAATGCCTTTTAAAACCATCTTAGGGCAGTGTCTTAATTTTCATTGTGTTTCTATTTCCTCCAAAAAATAACAGGGCTTTGAGAAAATAAGATAATCACTCATATGTTTTACAGTGGTTGTAAAGGAAGTGATTTTCAGCATAGTTGCTACTTGACATGACTATATTTTCTTTTTTTTAACGTGACAATATTTCCATCATAACCTGGAATTTGCTACCACAATTTATGCCCAAAGTCCTCCAGATAACCTCAGAAAACCCATCTGTTTTACCAACTAATCAACCAATTCAATGTCTGTTTCCAAGAGTAGGATGATATTTGAGTCCCCTGTGACAAACAAGCTCAAAACCAAACCCCCTGCCATCAAGTCAATGCTGACACCTAATGACCCCTAAAAGGTTGAGTGCAACTGCTCTCTAGGGTTTCTGAGACTGTAAATCTTCCTGGGAGCAAAAAATTCCCATCTTTCTTACGTGTGACAAGCAGCTCACTGCTAAGTTTTGACATGAAGATGGGCAGATAGAGCATTGTATCTTGCTGTGGGTTTGTCACCTGGACAAGTTGATGGCACTTATTTGATCAATATTTTCTGCCCAAATGCTCTTTGCCCTTGTTTCTCTTAAAGGACTCTCCCTCAGGACTCTCTATGTTCTTATAGCCTTCCTTTTTTTCTCTGATAAGTCAGAAGGTTTCACTCCCTAAGACAATGCTGTATAGCAAATATTGTGACAAACTGGGATTCGTTTCTAGGTTGTCATATGTGAGAATAGATGTTGTGTAGATGGAGTTGGGAAAGGAGAATCTGCAAAATACGAACAGAGGCCCCAGCTGAATCCTTCCCTGGAGAGTTTGATAGCACAACTTGGAAGATTGGTGATGTTATCTGCTCCTACCTTTTGTCTTGCTGAATGGTCTACTGAGACGTAGACAGAAGAATTTACTCCCCCAATGTGACTATGTGTGGTAACCAGGGGAATTTTCACTTGGCATGGAGTTTCCTTTTTGCTCCCACATTGGCACATTCCTCAGCCTTATATTTAAGTGTCTGTAGTACTGTGTTGTTCTCTTTAGAAAAATATGGTGATTTTCTTTCTCCTAGAGTCTAATAAGAGTATATACACTTGACATTTCCCCCCAGGGTGGTGTGTTTACAGAGACCTCAAGGATGATTGCTTATAGGCACTCTGATATGAGTGATTTACTTACAGGTGAAGTGGGTAAGTTTCCCACTTAACACAACTTTATTCAGCAGTCTGTAATTTCATGAGCTTGTTCCTAATTAGAGAAAGGGTCATTTTTTCCTGTTATTTTTAGTTTCCATAAAGTCAAATCTCACTCATAAATACCACATGTACAACAGAAGGAATGAAACACTGTCTGATCCTGCACCATCCCAACAACTGTGTTAAGTTTGAGTCCATTAAGGGAGCCACAATGTCAATTCATTCACCAGGTGGTCTTCCTCTCTTTTGAAGCAACTGTAGAGCCCCCAAACCATGGTGATTGTCAACTTTCTGGAATACCTTACTATATATCTCATTTTCTTGGTTTTATAGATTATGCTATCAGACCTCAAAGTACATAGATGTTTACTTCTTTGTTTCAAAAGTCTCTAAGATTCTAGTAATCTGGCGGTTAAAAAAACTCTATAGTTAAGCTGCCTACATTCATCAATTGCTTTTGCCACTTGATACCAGTAGGACTTTGGCCATGTTATTAGCCTCTTCAGACTGAAGTTTCCTCCTCTGGAAAATAGATTGCATGGAGTGAATCGCTGATCTGAGTCAAGACCTAAGGTGAGATTGGTATCCGCAACTGCCCAAAATGGTAAGAAGGACTGACTTACAAAATTTCCTGGATATACTTAGTCTCAACATGAGTGGTAGAAGAGAAAAGTTTCCCCACTTGTTTTCTCCTTTCTTAATGGGTTAGGGTAGTAATGTGGTCAAAGACACTAATAGAATTATATGATTCAATTGTGAGTGATTGTTAACAGAGTGAATTTTGATTTTAGGTAAGTGTGAACGAGAGGGACATTTATTGTCTTTGTCTTGGTAACTGCCACCAAACTATTGAATGCATTCACTCTTTTCTTGATGAGTCTTGATAAGAGAATATGGAAGAAGGTACAGATATGTGGTTCACATTTGAATGATTATTAACAGAGTTATTGTGATTATTCAACTGAATTGTAATTGTATTGTGGGTATTGGTCAATTTTGCCATCCTGGTGGGTACAGCAATGAATTTGGAAGAGGAAGAGGTGATTCAGAGAAAAAATTGAACATGTTCTTTTGGACATCCAGTCTCCTGTGTACCAACCTTCTTTGGTCCAGGACACAAACCTGTGGCATCAGAGACGCAGACGAGGAGTCACAGCAGAACTATCAGCCAGAGCACAAGCTGGGTTGAAAGAGACAAGAAGTCATTTTGAAGACTAAAGTGAACCTGACCCAGACCATGGTATTTTCAATCATCTTGTGTTCATGTGAAAGCTGGACTAAGAATGAAAGCCCAGAAAAAAATATTCCTGCTTTCAAATGGTGGTCTTGGTGAAGAATATTATGTATACTATTTGCTGTCAAAAGAAGAAACAAATTTGTCTTTGAAAAGAGTACAACCAGAAAGCTCCTCCGAAACAAGGATGGTGAATTCGTTGTTTCACAACTTCAGGTGATATGTCATCTGAAGCAACCATTTCTGTGAAAATAGCCTCATTCTTGGTACAGTGGAGGGCCCCCAAGGAGGCGAAGTGACACTGTGACTGCAGAAATGGACTCCAACGTAACAAGAGTGGTTGGGTGGAACGGCACTGTGCATGTTGTTGTTCTCACTTTACTCATGGTTGCTGTGGGTCCGAATGGACTTGTGGGCACCTAACATGAACAACATCATACTCCTCCAATAAAATGGATTTTATAGTGTAAATAACTGATACGAGTGAAGTCTTTAGTAATTGCCTGATGTTGTCATAAGAAGGACTTGATAGAAGTTGGCTTTCATAGTGGATTAGGTTAATGATTATATATATATATATATATATATATGTTCTATATCACACTGTCCAATATAGTAGCCACTAGCCATCTGTGGCTGCAGAGTACCTGAATTGTGACTCAAATGAGTAATTGATTATTTCGAACAGTAAGGCAGTCTTATTTGATCGCGACAACAGTGAAGGTAAAAGCACCTCGAGTGGTGAACACAATGTTCTAGGTGCCCTTTATATGTTCTTCTCCAGTTCTGTACTTCCTTTTGTCACCCACTTCATCTCCTCTGTCACCTGCATTCTCCTCCATCATGCTTCCTTGAATCATCCTAGTCTTAGCAAGACACCCGGGGTACAATCTTCAATTCCTTGATAATGGAGTCTGATTGCAGGCTGTGGGGGAAAAAACCCTTCCCAAATTACTGTTTTCTGAGCCAGAGTTATCTCCCCTCAATATAGTATTGATTCTATTCACCTAGTAAGGAGTATATGATGAGAAAGATCATTTAAAATTTTATGTACTGTCAGCAAATGTTTCCTTTATTTTCCAGATCTACATACAAATGATATTTCAGTGCCTTTCCTATCTTCTAACATACTTTACTTTGAGTGCTTAATTCACTGTTTAAAGGAAAGAGAAACACTTAATGTGAGTCAAGAAAATGGACTTTTACTTAATGCATTGGCAAGGTAGACTATTGGCCAGACCACATGAGCCAAGACTTGCTCTTCTCTTGTTACCCAGACTTTGTTTGGGGCTGATTTTGGCATATGAACAAAAATTATGGACCTTTTAAAATCATCCACTTTTGCATTTTCAATACCCAGGTTAAAATAGTTCATTAGCATTTTGAGTATTTTAAATGGCCACTGACTCATGGTTAATATCATAAATGGCTTGAACTTTTGCATTGTGAAAGACTGTTATGTAGCAGGCATTCCACAAACTTTCTTTTTATTTGTGGAACCCATCCATATTAGAATCATAACTTCAGCATCTTTCTGTGAAGAAAACGATGGCTCTGACCTTTGCATTCCACTTGGCCATGGAATAGAGGGTCATCATTTCAACAGTCAAATCCCACATTTGTTTTTGTGTCTATTTTCTATATAAAATATCATTGTGTTCCTTTGCTAATAACCCACCATAATCCAAATTCAATGGGCATTATTTTTTCCAAAAATTCTCCCTAACACTTTTCATTTTCTTTTAAATAGAGGTCACTGTTATAAAGCTCTTACATGCATTCACAGGGTACATGTACTTATTAAAACAGTGATTCACTCAGAAAGTCATAGAAAGTGGGTCTGGCTTTAATGTGGGTCCCAGAGGCCAGGAGTTGTCTGAGTCATTTCTGCACAACATAGGTAATTCACTGCGGGAAAAACAGAGGGAGGCAAAACTTGTCAATAAATGTACATGAATAGAATTTGAGGCTTTAAAGATGTGATATTTTTCTTTAGAGGAGAGAAAGAGACCCTCTTTGCTCAATGTAGGATCCCCTAGTTTGCAGAACTCCCTTCTATTCTGTAGTCTTATCTTCCTATTGGGTTCAGAGTGTTGTGGTGCATTCTCCCCAAGGCATCCAGCCTCAACTCCCAAAGTGTAGCTGGCATCCTAGTTTTCTCTTCTCTTACTCTTCACAGACCTTCTATAACTCCTTATTGTCTTACATGTGCAGTTCTTCCCAGGCCAGGCATTGAACTCTTTATAATTTTCTGCTACCCACAATCCCCTTCATTCTTTTCACTGTTCGGTTCCAGTGAAATGCATTCCATTCATATTTTGAACCACCCCACATCTTTTGAGCCCTCTCCCATGACTAATGCCCCCTTTCCTTGGTAGGCCCAAGCATTGGCTATACGTTCAATGGACATTCTTCCCCGAACCTTATACTCATAATGGAGGTTTTTCTTCTCGGTAATTTGGAGCCACTTCACACTGTTGGGTAGTAGCAATAGGTTGGTATCAGACACCCTGGGTTTGAATATAATCTCTGTCGTTGCCTAGCTGGAAATTGCAGGCAAGACCTTGAACTTCACATGCTTCCCTTCATCTTTAAAATGGAGACAAAATTATCTTTCCCACACATGACTCTGGCTAGTGGTGAACTTCACAAGAGAAAATGTACCTGAAAACTCTTTATATACAGTGAAGTGAAATGCACTTTTGAGAATATTGTTCTGATCTTGATTGTGTCCAAGAAATCTGCCTTGATTGCTGAAGGTAGAGAAGGAGGGAGTTTGTCAGCCAGTCTGTGGGCATGGCCATCGCTGTGTGCAGAAATCGTATTTTAGCCTCCATTTTCCACTGTCTGGGTTGCTTCTGGTACCTGAAGCAACACAGGAATCTTTGATTTTTTCCTATGCACTCCGGTTTAGAGTGTAAAACTCTAAATTCACATTTGACAGTAACTTTCAGGAGGACGTGAATGGTTTCTACTCTCTTCTGCAGGCTTAGCCCCCCTAGAGAACAGTCCTTCTAATTGTCTCCTTTATGGATACAAAGATCTGTTGACCTAATAAGGCACATCACTGACATCCTAGCTTTCTGATTTCAAAACAAATATGGTGCCTATTGGATATGTTATTAGGCATCCGTCCTCACTCAGTTGTCCTGCTGAGTTAGAGATTTCTCCTCATCCTTAGTACATATTCAATAAGAGAAAGTTTAGAAGCAGAGGCAGTGAAAAGGTTGCTGAAAGGTGACGATGAGGTGGCGGGCTGGTGACTTGTCTGAACTATAGAGACGGACCTTTTGCAGGATGGCAATCCTTCCGGAGTTCTTGTTCCCAAGGACAGAGGATCTTGAACAACCTGTACCAGAAAATGAAGCAAGTGATATGAGCCAGAGGGATTCATTAGTTATCTTACTTGTGCTTTTAACAACTCACACACCAAATGCTGGAGAGTCACAAGCTATGGACAGACCTTTTTATTAGCATTGTAGTCTTTTGAGTTTATTGTCTTTTTTCCAACTTAATTTTGTGCCATCTTGTCCAGTTGTGTATTCATCTCATTCAGGGCACCTGGCTCCTATTCTTCTTTCTAACTTTGAACTCAATTGCTGACCTAAGACATTATTTTGGCTCTCTTGCAAAGGTCTTGATACTCAGGATGTCCTTGATATTCAAAATGAGCTTCTTGGTTTTGTCTCCAATTTCCCCTCTGTCTCAATTCCAATTCCAGTTTGTCAACCACCCAATGCCATGTTCGCCCCCCCATGGCAAGCCCCTTCTCCCCCAATCAAATCAAAGCCATCTTCCTAAGGAAATAAGCACCCATCTTTGCTCTGGTGGCCATTTTTGTCCAGAATTATATCTTTCCATCTTTCTTCTTCAAACTGTAGGTTGAGAAAGTAGTTCCAGAAATTGAATTCTGTGAAGAATGCAGTATCAAGATTGGAGGAAGACTAATTAACAACCTGTGCCATGCAGATGTTATAGCCTTGGTTGTCAAAAGTGAGCCAACTTAGAACTGATTGAAGGTTAAAGAAATTCACTAAAGACATTACACCGGGAAGTAAACAATTAGGAAAGCCTCAAAAATTGTACCCATAAATTACATCGTGGGAAATGAAAAGAAAAGGGAAGTTGCAACAGATTTCATTGTAACTGGATCAACAATCAGTGTTTATAGAAACAGCAGTCACATAATAGATTGCACTGGGAAATCTGTCACAAAAGACTTGTTTAAAGTTGCAATAAAAAACAAAATCATCACTCTTGATGAGTCAGGTATATCACATGCAAGCCAGGGTCATATAATCCCCTGGTATGCATTGGACAGCTTGATAATGAAAAAAGAAAGTATACAAAGAACTGATGCATTTTAATTGTGGTAATGAGTACAATTTTGATGATAACCAAGGGCTCTCAGAAGAATGAATATATCATTGGATAGAAAATGATTCTTGGATGCAAAGATGGTCAGATTTCACCTAGTTTACTTTGGACGTGTCATCAAGCAGGGCCAGTCTCTAGAAAAGGACATCATGATTTGTAAGGTGGAGAAACACACCAGTTTTTTTTTTTTTAAATTCATTTTATTGGGGACTCATACAGCACTCATCATAATGTATACATACATACATACATACATATGTTGTGTCAGTAGTTACATCTTTTCTGGGATGGGGTGGGGTTCTTTTTTTTTTTTTTTT